>SNQJ01S0167250.1:1842-28905 GCA_010110895.2 Picea sitchensis | reverse complement strand
ATCTGGCTGAGAAAAAGAAGAAGGGTCCTCCAGGACCATGCTTAGGTAGCTCCTGCTCTCGGTACTCCATGTCTAGGACCATGTGGGCTTCGAGACATGATCTCCTAGTTATCCCCAGATATCGGGGATAACAAGTCTAAAAAAGAGTCCTGAAAGGGGCTCTTTGACCCTCTCCCATTCCAAGGATGTTGCATATCCTTATGCAAAAAGATCTGACACACTGTATCACAATGGAAGAAAATTGATAAGAGATGAGAAACCAAATCAAATTCCAAAAATACATTTATCACCTAGCATATGATCCCATGCCTTTAAAAATTGAAATTGCCTTTCTTCTGATGAATTATTGATAAGGGAAACATTCAGTGATGAAAACAGGGAGGTTTTTATATTTTTCCAGAAGAACAGATCCAACCTAACTTGCTTCAAAGATTTTCTATCATTAGATGTTATGGATAAATTTCACATTATAAGTAGATTAGACTCCCTAGTCAAGGCTCCACTCTTAAGAAGTTTCCTTCTTAGGTAATATAGGCTTTAGCTGTCAGACTAGTAAAGTTGACTTAGGGTAATTCTCAAATGGACATTTGCTTGTAGTATTCATTTTGTTTGTTTAATCTAGAGTTTGTATCTTATAAGTGTCAACAATGACCTTTGCTTGTAGTATTCATTTTTTGATGACAAAAGTGAATTTTTCAATCAGACAAGTTTAAATGAGAGATTTCTCAACCAGAACCCACTGCCATCAAGCCTGTTCAGTACTTCGGTGGGGTAGTTGTGATAATTAGTAAGATACATACCTTCCCCAGGTAGAATGCCCCATTTCCAACAAGCATGTTCAATACCCTGATGGGTTTTCCTAGTCATACCACAAACCGGTACCCTCTGCTAGCAGACCTATTCAGTATCCTGACGGGTTAGTCTCTTAAACCCTTTTTCCATCAGAATCTTCTTGTCCATAGTCACCTATTTTAGTTTTTGTTAAAGAGTACTTTTGCACGGTGACAAGGGAGGCTCGCCTAAAAATCCTTTTACAGGCTGGGATGGTATTGGGTTAGAAGATATATTCTCTTATTTGAATGTCTTTAAAGATTTGTCTGAAGGAAAAATAAACTTATGTATGCACATTATTTCTTTTAGAATGGTCCAGATATATGATTTGTCTGAGTTTGTCCATAAGAGAATGACCTAAAGTTACCTTAGGGTACGGATACATCCTCTTCCATAAAACATTTCCTAGTGTGCCCATGAAAGAGAGTGGTCATATACTCATTAGCTACTCTTTAATAAAGATAATCCAATGATTACTGTTGAAGTCTAGTTAGGGTGAAATAGTTACTTATAGGCTAATATATTTTTTATCCCTTTAATCTTGTTGAAATACTAGATAAAGACAACCTCTAGACTTTGAATCAGATTAAGCATGGTTCCTTTAACAACATAGGTAAAGATTATGTCTTCTTTGTCAAGCAACAGAACCAAAAGAAATTAAAATACTTCTTGTTATCCAGCAACAGAACCAAAAGAAATTGAAAATATTTCCCTTTAGCTAGCAATGGAACCAAAAGAAATAAAAAAATACTTCCCTTTAGCGAGCAACAAAACCAAAAGAAATTATTGCTTCATAAGAGTTGCCATCTGATGTTACAGTCGACTCCTTGGTTCTAGCGTAAGTGGTTACTGCATGGCTTCACACTTCATATTAATTGACATACGATATTGAAATAGGCATAGCATTCTTTGTCAATTAGGTGATGTGTCCTGATCGTACCATATAAGGACAAACTTCTGGTACCAGACCAACATAGGACTGTTGGTATCGGACCAGAACATAATTTCTGATACCAGATCAGTATTGTTGGTATTGGACCAGAACAAAGTTTCTGGTATCGGAACAACACTGCTGGTAGCAAACCAGAACAAAGTATTGTTGATGCTTACAAACTAATGTTTTAGCAAGTTCATGAAGGATCAAATAAATTATAGAAATCTACTAACAAAAATAAAATGCGAAAGTGAAACAAAGGAGGTAAGAATCCATTGTTACCTTCAACTTATTAACAAAACACAATCCACACCTATGTACAAAATTTTAAAAAGTAAATCAATCAATCAATGTGGATCAGTAGGAAGATCTCCTTCCTTACTGATCACCTGCATATCTGAATTATGTAGCACATGTGTCAGAAATTCCTCTTTTGACAGGGGTTTGTTATAAATTATCAATCGATGCCCATTCACAAGTAGGGGTGTCTGATGTTCATCAATTGTCTTTATTCTGATTGAACCATTATCATAGACAATGTCAATCTCGTAAGGTCCTAACCAACGAGTAGTTAACTTTCCTTTGAAGTTATTGAACCTGCTGTCATATAACAAGGCCCAATCTCACGATTGAAATTTTTTCTTTTTAAGATACTTGTCATGCCATTTTGTTCTTTGCTCTTGAATGAGGGTGGTTCTTTGAAGTGCTTCCTGTTTGATTTCATCCAACTCATTAAGATGCAAGAGCCTTTGTTGTTGGGCTTTGTCTAAGTTCATGCCAACTTGTACAACAGTCCTGAAGGTTTTGATATGTAATTCTATGGGGAGAAGCACCTGCTTCGTGTACACCAACTCGTAAGGTGTATGTCCTATTGTATTCTTCCAGGTGATTCTATAAGCCCATAGGGATTCTAGTAAATTGTCAGCTCAATCCTTGTGGTGTAGCTATACTTTTTTAGTAATAATGGACTCAATGACTTTGTTGGTATATTCTACTTGCCCATTCGCTTATGGATGATAAGGTGTAGATTTCCTGTGCTTGATCTGGTATTGTTCTGTAACTTATTTGACTAGATGAGAGGTGAATTGAGTCCCCTGATCAGTCACAATTTATCGAGGTACACCAAATCTAGTAAAAATGTCATTAAAAAGGAAATCTACCACTGATTGTTCACTTGCAGCTGGTAAAGCTTTTGCTTCAACCCACTTTGTCACATAGTCAATACATACAAGTATATACTTTTTCTTTTTAGATGCAGGATTAATGGGCCCTACAAAATCTAATGCCCATTTCTTGAAAGGCTCAATGACTACTTGGGCTTGAAGTGGAATTTGGTCTCGTGCAGTAGGCTTGCCCATTCGTTGGCATTCATTGCAATTGGATACATAAGTTCTGGCATCTTTGAAAACATTAGGCCAATAATAACCAGATTGCAGAACTTTATAAGCGGTCCTCTTGTCAGCAAAGTGGCCTCCACAAGGACCATCATGGCAGGCTTGCAGAATATCATGAATCTCATCTTCCCTTACACATCTCTTGATTACCAAATTTGGCCATGTTTTATAAAGACAATAATCATGCTACATATAGTTTGCACTTAGTTGAATTACTTTCTGTTTTCTCTAGGAGACAATTTCTGAGGCATCTTCCCTATTACAAGATAGTTAGCTACATCTGCATACCAAGGAGTAAATGTAGAAATAGAAAACAAATTTTCATCGGGAAAGTTATCATATACTAGTGCATTATCTCCCAGATGAATCATTCTAGATAAGAAATCGGCCACAAGATTATCCTTACTAGGTCTATCAATAATGTTGATATTAAACTCTTGTAATAATAACAACCATCTTGTAACTCTAGGGTTTGTTACAGGATTGTTCATTAGGAATTTGATGGTTAAATGATTAGTGTGTACAAAATCTTGATATCCTGTAATGTAGTGTCTAAATTTATTGATAGCATGGACTACAACTAACAATTCTTTTTCTGTGACTATATAATTAACTTCTATTGGGGAAAGTTTTTTACTGACAAAGTAAATAGCATAAGGCATCAGATTTTCCCTTTGTCCAAGAACTACCCCCAGGGTTGTGTCTAAGGCATCGATACATATATGAAAAGGAAGGGACCAATTTGGTCTTCTTAATACATGGGTACTTGACAATTTCTATTTTAGAAGTTCAAAAGATACTTGGCATTCATCATTCCAATTAAATTAAGCTTCTTCAGATAATAATTTGAATAAGGGAATAGCTAAGCTTGTAAAATTCAGAATGAATCTTCTATAGTAGCCAGCATGCCCTAAAAAGCTGTGAACTTCCTTTTGTGAGGAAGGTATTCTGATTTTTGTGATAATGTGAATCTTTGCAGGATCAACTCTCATTCCAGAACTAGAGATGTGATGTACCAAAACAATACCTTTAGTGAGCATCATATTTGACTTTTCATTACTTAGGGAAAGATTAGTTTCCTTACAAGACTTTTTCTAGACTGGTCAAAGCTTCCTAGAAGTCATTTCCATGGACTGTAAAGTCATCCATGTAAAACCAAAGGCGGCCAAGAACCACAAGGTGTCCTGGTTTGGAGGATGATTTAGAATAGATGACTAGAAAGTCTACTAGATATTCCCAAGAAGCTAGTGTGACTGTGACATCATCTAAACTTCCTACGGGGTTAATGACTGACTTATCTGCCAACTCTCTAATGGTTTGGGTTGGTCTTAAATGGTTGATTTGGAGTTTTTTCATAGTGTCAAAAGGCATTACATTAATTGTTGCACCCAAATCAATGAGTGTGTTTGGTAAGGAAATACCATTAATTTCAATTGTGACTACTGGATTCCCAGGGTCATTATATTTATATGGTATTTCAGAAATAAATTCAGATAATTGTCCTACTACCTAAACAAGGGGAGGTTCCTTCTTCTTCCTTCCTGGTTTCTTAAGGCAAAGATCTCTTATTATTTTGGCATATATGGGGATGTCTTTGATGACTTGCAGCAGAGGTATTTTTATACATACATTTCGTAACTCATCCTCTATGTCTTTGTGCAAGGGTGGGTCAGGTTTCTTCACTAATAGTCTTTCGGGTTAGGGTGGAAGATTAACTTGTTGAGGTACTCCTACTGACTGAGAAGTGGTTGGAATATGAGGGGAAGTCTCTCGTTCTACAGGGGTGGTTTGAGTGTTTTCTTGTTTAGAATGATTATCATTTTCTTCTTGAATTATTACTCCAGAATTTGATTGATTTACAACTTTCCCAGATCTTAGTTGAATTTCATAGGTCGGAAAGGTTTGGATTTTTGCATTCTGCACAGGGTGGGTGGGTCAATTATTGGGGTTAGCAATTGGCTGGGAAGGTATTGTTGTTAGTCTATGAGGGTTGTGGGAAGCTTGGTTTTGTGGTTGTTGATTGGCATTTATAGGTGCTTGCTGTTGTTGGTTATGGTTCAAGGGTGTTGTGATTTGTTATTGTATAGGAGGTGGAAGTAAAGCTTGTATCTGAGGTGGGTTAAATCTAGGTAGTAATTGGGAAATGTTTGTATGATGTTGTGGATATGTCGGGTAAGAGGGATTCCCATACACAGGCCCCCTCCAACCTTGTTGCCAAGGTTGAGTTTGAGTTTGCTGAGGTGTCCATTGGTAATAGGGCATTGGAGGAGGACCCCATTGTTGTTGTTGATATTTTGTATTAGGGTCATAAAATGCATTGGGGTTTTGTGCTCTCCAAGGCCTCCTAGAAGGGTATGGTTGTTCTTGTGAGACTCCTCCTCCCCTATACATGGCTTGCAACTAAAGAAAAGTTGGACGCTCAGATGTGGTGTGCTCTAGTGTACACAAGCCACAAACTTCTATTAAATTTAATGGGAATTCTCTCTTAGGGTGCTTATTTCGACATTTAGGACAAAAGATTGCAAAAACAACAGCTTCTTCTTGCTTCTTTTTCAGTTTTAGGGTATCTAACTGGTTACCGATTTTGCTCAGGATGTTTGTTTTAAAGTTCTCCAATAAGTTTTCTAACTCAATTCTGGTGACAGTCCCTGAGCTTTGTCTTGAATTTCTGCTAAAAGAATCTCTTGGTCCTTTGCCTATTTTAACTTGTCCTCTTGAGCATTTTCTACAGTAAACTGCAATTTATGCAAAGGGATTTTGGTGCACATCTCCTGAACTTAACAAATTTAAAACTTCGATGCAGTCATATCTAAGACCTTTCAAAAATACAGTTCTTACTACAGCTGGGTCTGTGGTGAATAATTTTGATTTCTGATAGTTTTATAAGAACCTTTCTAAGTAGTCTTCAGGGCTTTCATCTTCTGTTTGTTGCATTTTAAAAATGTCATTTTTATCATTATCCTTACAATAGTCTTGGTATTTCTGTAAAAATGTGTCTTTTATCTGATCCCAAGAGAGAATTTTAGGCTGAGTCCTTCATTGTGGTTGGAAAGAGCTTAAGTTTTTGGGCATCGTCTGAGTAGTTATAACTTCTACATAATATGTCAAACTTGAATACAAATAAGTTTGGATCTTCAGTTGACATACCTCTGAAAGTAGGTAATGATGATAGTGGAATGTTCTTCATGTTGATGTTTTTGGAAATATCCAAGATTGGAAACCCAAAGGTCTAAGTCTCAGTGGATGCATTTTCATTTCCTTCTTCTTCTTCCATTTCATTAGGTGCTCCTCCTCCACTGATAGATGGTTCAGAACTAAATTTTGTGTGTCTTCTAAATGTTCAGTTCCTTCAACAGACTCACGTTCTATCTTCCCCAATGTTGATTCTTCAGTTCTAGGTTCTTCTTCTGGAGCCTCACTGGCTTCCCTTGAACTTCCTCCTGTTGGAATTTTTCTTGCACCAATGTCAGTTGAATTAGTGGGGGGGTTGGTTTTTGAATCTTTAGAGCTTGCAAATCTACCCTTATTATCTCTATATCTATGCATAAATTAAAATTTGATACTTAACTCAATTGAAATCCTAATTCTCTATAGAAGGTAAGAAGGCAAATTGGCTTCGGAGAACCCCACTCTAGTGGTCGTGTGGCTCTTCACTCACGTCTTAAACATTTTATCCTCCTCCCTCAAGCAACCTTTAAAATCATTCAAAAAAAAACTTATGCAAAACAATCTAAGATAAAATCACTTCCTATTGTTTGCAACTCCCCGACAACGACGCCAAAATGTTGTGCTGCTTATATGATTAGTATAATGCACTCATTAATTATCAATCCAGGATTCGTAAGCAACAGAGTTACAAGACATCAGTAAGAGAGGTAATTCTAATGTCACGAGTGTAGAAATAATCTGGATTAAGAAGCAAATTGAAACACACTTTGGTTGTCTTTCACAGAGAGGCTATCTACTCCATTGGGGTACATGAAAATATGAGATGGAGTTCTTTGACAGATCAACTATGTTATTTGACCCAGAAAGCTAACTATGAAATCACACTCTGGAAAGGAAATCATACATCAATCATCAAGGCATAGCATAGATAGTTCAATAGCCAATATATTGAGTATGTTGTGGTTCACAATATTCTGTTGTGAACTTCACTAGTTCTTTTCCAAATATGTTTGACTACTGCTGCCAACATCCATGTCCATTAAGTGAAATAAAATTCATAAGAATAGAAATAGATCATATGCAGAAACAGAGTAAATAAAGATCTCTAAGCAATCATATAATCAAAATCCTAAACTAAACTATATTGTTATCACCTGAAAGAATCAAAGCTTCAACTAGTCTAATAATTATACTACTAAAATCAAATGCTAACACTAATATACAAGATGCTAACCTCTGTTGGGCGGTGGGCCCTTGCTGCTTCAACAGGTCAGCGACTGGACTCTACAGTAAGTTGTCCTTCAATCCACACATCACTCTTACTCAACCCTCAAAACATAAATTTAAACTATACTAACAACTCAATTCATATTCATTCATAAATGATCAAGACATGGAAATAAATGGCATTCTTCTATTAAACTTCAAACTCATGATATGTTCTACAATATGCAACGTTGCTTCACATGCTGTGTTATGCTATCTCTCTACTACTTCCACCATCCTTTCCATGACTATTTAAATAGTCTCGGTTGTGAAACACACATAGGTGAAATCTTTGGCAGATCATAAATTGTCAAATTTGTACATTCGGTTACATATTTTAAGCTTCATCCTCATGAAATGAAGTGTATGAGGATGAAGCAATAAACAAACTAGCTTAACATAGTCTTGCTAGAACTTTTATGATTTCATAAACACTCAACAATTATCTTAGGCACGATCTAGAGCCAAACTTAGCCTCCTTTGTTTCCTGTATTGGTATCGAATCATGACAGGTGAGATTCGGTAGATAGTACCGGATCCGAACAACACGCCATCAGTTGGTACCAGACTAGAACAGTCCATGGTCATTAGTACTGAATCACGACAGTGGATGGTTTGTGGGTACCAGAGCTGAACAGAAGATGCGCTTGGTACTGGATTTAGACAGTGGGAAATCTGACGCATAAGTATTGGATGGTTGAGCTGACATAGAAGTGTTGGACTCATCCAAAGGTCAAAGGCTATATGTGGCAATTTTAAACATTAGTACATGAAATATTTAGTCTCCTAGATTAATAAACCACAAAATGCGTGAATTCAATTATACTTTACCTTATGACCTTATCAGTGACTGGAGGTAGTGTTCTTTATCATTTATCCAAGTTTAGGTAGGCCAGAAAGGTATAAATGAAGAGTATAATATGGTAATGGGGATGCCAATTTAGAGGCTCAACACATGCAAAAGGAAAAAGAGAGAACACTGGATTGTATCAACCATTGCCAATACCAGAGAGGCCTTGGGATGCAATAAGCATGGATTTTGTGTTAGGACTGCCAAGAACACAAAAATGATTTGATTCCATATTTGTGGTGGTGGATAGATTTTTGAAGATGGCACACTTCATCCCATCCCAGAAGACCAGTGATGCAACACATGTTGCAAACCTGTTTTTCAAGGAAGTTGTAAGACTTCACAGTCTACCTAGGAGCATTGTCTTGGACCGAGACACAAAATTTGTTAGTCACTTTTGAAGAACACTGTGGAAGAAGTTGGGGACAGATTTGTCCTTCAGCTCAGCTTATCACCCTCAAACGGATGGGAAAACTGAGGTGGTAAATAGAAGTTTGGGGAATTTATTGAGGAGTCTGGTCACTGAACACCATAATAAATGTGATGAAATTCTACCACAAGCAGAATTTGCATACAATGACTCACCAAACATGGAAAGAGCCCATTCCAAATATTGTATGGAATGCAACCCAGGGGAGTATCTGAATTCAGAGACTTGGAGCAGAGTGAGATTGGGAGTGCTGGAGAAAAATATTTTACTGCAGAAATGCAGAAGCTCCATAACCAGATTAGAGGACAGTTGTAGAGTTCTAACCAGGAGTACAAGCGCAGAGCGGATCAACATCGTAGAGAACTTCAATTTGAAGTGGGAGATTAGGTTTTGGCGCATCTCAGGAAACAAAGGTTCCCTAGGGGAACATATAAAAAGTTAAAGATGAAAAAGATAGGACCATGTAAGATCTTGAGGAATTTTTATGCAAATGCCTATGAGATTGAGCTACTAGATGGTGTGGGTATATCGCACATATTCAATGTTTCAAACCTGTATCCTTATAGGAATTATGACACAGATGGATCTGAGGATCAAGAGAAGATTCAGTGGGAGAAACAAATGTTGATAGCGGAAAGAACGCAGATGGAGAAAATTATTGATCAGAGGATTGGAAAGAAGACCAGGAGGAAGACCTATTTTGAATATTTGTTCAAATGGAAGGGACACCCAATAGAATATGCCTATTGGGAAAATTAAGTTTCTATCAAGAAGCACGGAAAGTCAGTGCAGGAGCGCATGGACAAGAGTCCATGAATTTTTGTCAAGGGGAGTATGATGTAGGAGCATCACTGTCAACTGCAGAGCAGAACCCATCAACACCAAGGAACCTATATGGGAGTTCAACGCTGGCAGTTGTGAAGATATTTGAAATCCGCCTTAACTCAGTGCCAGATTTTATTGTTTGAGGCACGCTTGAACCCAAAGCCAGAATTACCCTTTGAGGCATGTTTGGATAATCACGAGCGAAGCGGGAGCTTCCATTATGGATTTGGAGTGTGACTGATCCAAGATAGTCGTTAGGATAAGGTTGTGGAGTAGACAAGTAGCCAGGGGGAACCCTAAGTGCCCTCTGATAGATAGAAGTTTTGTAAGCCTGAATAAGGGATCAACAGTTAGAAAATTAGAGAGCAATGTGTGGTTGTAGAGATGCAAGTTGATAGGAGAATTCTAAGTTTATAGTTTTAGTTTTTGATTTACAGTTGTAACCATTTTTCACTCTTGAATAGAACAGAGGAGAAATTAATCCAATGTATGAGTTGAACGTCGTTTGCAATTATCTTTGTTTTGTGTTTTCATATGTGAATGAATGGATCTCAATATGAGTAGATGGAACTGTTAATGTTAGGATAAGATTAAATTGTTCTCTTCTGTGGAAGTAGTGCAAGGTGTGCACACAGAACGCAAGGAGTGCATTAGTGGGATTTGTTACGATTCCCTAACTCAGAAGAGATAACACAAAGGCTTTTCCCTTTGCAAGGAGTGCAAAGAGACTGCTGCAAGGAGTGAAAAATCATCTGTAGGAATCCAATTCTTGTGAAAGGGTCAGTTTCAAGGTGTGCAATGAACAAAAGAATAACACCAGGAGGGCGGGAAGAACTTCTTTCCAAGAAATCCTTTGGAATTTGAGTTGTCGAAATTCCCTAAACGCAAGGAGCACATGGGAAGCGATATCTTCGCAAAGATCAAAGCTTAGGAGATTTGTGCCAAGATATTTGGTCGGTACTCGTCAAGGATCTGAACGGACGGTGGAAAGCCTTCGAGGGTAAGGCCCCGACAGTCGCAAGTCATTGGATCAAGTGAAACTACGAGGGGAATAATGGCGAGAGCTATTGGACTCTCAAAGTTCAGGAGGGATAAGAGTCGTTGATCTAGGATAGATCTGGACCGTTGGTCCATTTCGTGAAACCGGGTATCGGGAGTTGGGAGGACAGAAGTCCTTGACTTCCAAAATTTTGAATCATGAAATCATGAAAAGATATGGAATGTTATATCTTGAGGGCTGAGGACCGTCGATTTCTTTCGGGAAATCATTAGTTGGGAGTCTGAGGAAGAGAGAAGAGGAGGTTGTAACCCAAAATTCGAGATATGGGAAATCGCGATATCGATCTGGACCACTAGATCTTGAGGGATGAGGATTGCCGATTTCTTTCGGGAAATCGAGCGTTGAGAATCTGAGGAGAAGAGCGGAGGAGGATGCAACCCAAAATTCGTGATACGTGAAATCGCAATATCACTTGGCACTGTTAGATCACGGGGGTGGCTGTGAACCGTTGATTCCTTTTGGGGTTTTAGGGATCGGGGATTCGGGGAGGTGAATCCTCGCACCCCCAAAGATGTGAGTTGTGAAATCTCGAAGCGCCTTTCGGCGTAGTCTGTGGTCACTATCGGTGGTCACATGGAGGTGAGATTCGCGTTGGGTTCTTGTTTGCACAACTAGCTTTAGGCGAACCTATGGATTTGTTCACGAGGTTCCAGTAGGGACCGGAAGAGCCATTTCAGCTCAGGAACTTGAAGTTCCATAGACTGGGAGGTCACACGGGCCTTGGAGAGAAGGGTTGGTCTGCATCATGCATCCCTATGGATTTGATGGTCTAGATTCACTTCAAAATTAGGGTTTCAGGAATTTCAAATCTCACCTAAAACCCACAATATTTTATCCGAAGCTCGCGATCTGTCGCCACGTGTCCCTCTAGATCTGACGATCTAAATTTACTTTAGAGTTCGAGTTTCAGAAGTTTCAATTCTCAACTGAAACCCAAGTGCTTTTATCTGAAATTCACGACCTGTTTCCACGTATCCCTCTATGTATGACAGTCTAGATTCACTTCGGGTTTCAGGTTTCGGGATTTTTGTCTCCTTGATACTTTGAATCCTCCGATCCGTGAAGCCCCGAAAGAACCCGCGATTAACAACCACGTAACTTTTTCCAGATCCGATGACCTAGGACGATCTCACTTCCTCTAAATGGATCTCAGCCATCACTTCACAACTTTCAACAAACTTCCTCCTCTCTATTGATTCTTGGTCATTGTCTCTCCTGAGCTTGATTCCGACACACTCCTTGCGAACTCGGAATATCTGATGAAATCCAGACTTAGTGATTTCGTCAAAAGAATCTCTTTACGCACTCCTTACGCTTTGCAGTCCTGTTCTTAACACTTAACTAATTTTTGAATCTGTTCACTCCTTGCAACAGGTTCTCATGCAAGACTTCAGTTCTTGCAGTGACTGTGCACACCTTGCAACAGTCTCTTTGAACTCCTTGCAAAGGGAAGTTTCACATTTATCTCTTTTGAGCTTCAGAGTTGAAATAGACTCTATCAACGCACTCCTTACGGACTGCATGCACACCTTGCATGAACTCAACAAAGAGAATAATTGAAACGTATCTAAACACTTCATAGTTTCAGCTATCAACAATATAGCTCATTCATTCATGAAAACAACAATAACAAGGAATTGTAAATTGTAGCAACACCATGTATTGGATCAATTTTTCTTTGTTATATTCATTCAAAAGTAAATGGCTACAACTTTGATAAAACAACAACAAAACTCAATAACAACAAAATCACAACAAATTCCTACTAATTTGTAGCAGCCTCCTTCAGGCATACCAAACCTCTATTTATTTCATAGGGTTCTTAGGGTTCCCCTCGACTACTTTTCTACTCGAGAAAAAAACTGACTTCTACTTAATTTTCGTTACATTCAAGACTAGGAGTGAAACTCCCAGATCACTCGTGATCACTTGACTCCCAAGTGTTTGATCTTCTTCAGTTTTCGATCATTTCAAAAAGATTTGCAGGAAACGCCTGCGGTTAAGATTCAGAAATAATTCAAAGGTGTGTTGAGGCACTAAGTTGTCCCTCCACATGTTCTTGCTGATGATGCTCCCTCATCAGCTAGGCTAGGATGCATTTCCTTGATGAATTTTAGGCTGAAATTCCTCTCGAATAAAAGCCCTAATTTCTTGTACGACAACAATGACGTTTTTGCTTATCTAATGAAAGGTGCTCTCTTCAGTTTGGCTCTAATACCATGTTAATTTTAGATCATATATTAAGTTTATTTTCAATTTACTAGATAACAGTATCATAGATAGGATCACTGAGAGAAACACTATCACAAGATACACAACATTTATCGTGGGAAACCCTCATGGGGGAGAAAACCCAACAAAAACTAACTTAATATAGATAACCAATACAATGTCAAGACAATAGACCAAAACACTAGAGAATATCCAACACTAAGCAATGCGTCTCTCTCTCTTCCTTCTTCTTGCAACTGCAACTCTCCAAAGTTGCACACTTGATGAGTGAAAATGAGTGAGGGAACAAACGAGGCACTGACCTCCTTTATTTATACTAGCTAGCAGGTGTTGTAAAGGTGTCTCTTCACTAGGCAAGGCCAACTTCTCTTCTTAGTGGTTAAAACCACTTTAATTAGGCATGGGGTGCGACTTCTTAATTTTCATAATATAATTAGGGTTTGACCAATCCACAAAAGGGGATTTGGTCAAGTACAAAGCCTGACATGATCAATCCACAAAAGGGGATTGATCCGATGAATAATAACTCAATAATAAATAGAATACTCTTTGCAATTACAATATTTCAATAGTAATGAGTCCAGGTATTACGATACATATCAATATGATATTTAAAGCATTTGAACATATTGCAAAGGATCTTTCTTGATTTTAGAACATTTGCTTGGAATTTATGCTCTTTGCCTTATTCAAACTCGAGGGGGGTGTCATTGTGTCCTAGTGAGTTGGTTGCCCTAGGGAATAGTTTGTTATTGGGTGGTTCCTTGAAAATTCATCATTCGCTCCCTACAATACTTGTCACTTTACATACTTCTTTCCCTCCATATCCCCAACCTTTTTGGATCTTGGGGTGTATTGACCCAAGAAGGGATTGTACCTTAACTCATGGGAAGAAGGGAATGAAGGCCCAGAGGGTAAAAGTAGCAGGGAAAAGACAAAATCCCATCATTCACCTTTGAGATGCTTCGCCCAAGGATCCCCGAGAAATAAGTGAAACACTTTTCCACAATAAATAGGGGACCTGCAAAAATAATCACTCGGGTTGTTAGTTGAGGGATAAAAGGTCTCATCACGAGTGGGCATATCATGATCACGGGTTCTTAGCGGTATGAAATTACCATCATCTGGTCACCAAACTAGGGTAGTGGCTCTCATTTGCATGACTGAGGGAAAGGGGGTCTCATCATGAGCCATCCTTCTCATCTCCGCAAAGTATTTGTGAATGAAACTGTCATACCTGGACACCAAGCCAAGATAGTGGCCTCCACCTAGTTCCTTGAAACATAAAAGAATAAAAAGGATTAAGAAAATGGAAATAAGTGGGCTTGGAAAGATTTGCATCATGGACAGAGGATTGCTCACCCTCTACAAAGGCACCCATAAGTAAGACAATACAAACCCTTGTATGTCATGAACCCCATTCCCAAGAGTTTATCCCACATCATATCGCATGCACACATGACTAGGATTGGTTCCACCTAGGAAACACCCTAAACCTAGTGGTTATTGAACCCTAAATGTCTTTGAGAATTTGTTTGGGTTAGGGTGGTTTGATGCACATGTTTGGGTGATTTGATTTTTAGATGTGATTTACTTGCCATGATACTTGTGACTTATGAACCTTTGGAGGGTGTACTTGTTGTCTTTGCGGGACTTTACCCAGTGGACAAGTATTCATGAGGAGATGATCAGTTTGGACCTTCATGAGGGCTTGAAGCCCAAGGATGGATGCAGAGATCTTGGGTTTGCGGCAAGAGAATGACGACCAATTTGCACAATGAAGTAAGAGGATGTTGCCTTTGGAGGCACCTTGGTAGGCCTAGACGATGAGGGGCCACCCTTCCCCACCTGGATGTTGGCTTTTGAGACCTTAGACATCACCCTAGTATCCCTATGACATCACCCAGGGCTAGGGTTGACATTGAGAGATGTCGGGTTGTGGTTTTGGCACATGTGGCATGGAGGAGGGCCTTTGGAGGCCCAACATTTTGGTAGATGACCTCAATGTCTCATGGAGGAGGCCTAACATCACCCTAGGAAGGATGACGTCACCCTCTTTAGGGTTTTATTTTGTGAAAAATAATTTAATTTTAAATCTTAAGAGCCAAATTGACATGTAGGCTATGTTTTGTGAAAAGACGCAACTTTTGGGTAAATTAACCAGGATTTCCTATATAAATATGGATGGCTAATTTCATTTTTTCATCATAACTCACCTCCCACAATAGGGGGATTGAAATTGACGTCCTTTTTGGGGTACTTGGCTGAAATTTTGAGGCAGACTTGCTTAGAGACTTGTTTGGATGCATTTTGGATCATTTCGTGGTGGAATTTTGGCAAATCTAGGGTTTTTATGCTTGATTATTCTTGTTGAAGTAAGTAAATTTGCAATTTCCATTTCATGATAAATGTTTATGGTATGTTTACTTGTTCATATTTAAGATTATGAAATTTCTTGCTTCAAACCCTAGGAGTAAGAAACATAAGGTGCTTCTTTCTTGCTCTTTGTTTTGCTAATTTTTCCTAAGAAGATATTGTCTAGACAAACTTCTAGAGCCCTAAAGTTCTAGCACTTTAGAAGTTTTGTTTATTTATTATTGCATTAAATATGATTCAAGATTCTAAGGATCGGATAAATTTCTAGGGCCTAGAAGTGCCTAAACCCTACTTGAACCTTCTCTTAAGGGCTTGGTAGTTGAGGACTTAAGGTGCTACTCCTCAAGCTTCCACCTTTTCATCTCTTAAACAAGTATAATCATTGTTATTTCTCCAAGTTATTGTGCTGATATAATTGAATCCATAAACCCTAAAAGGCACTAGTTCTCACTTCTCTCTTGTTGGAAGATTGATCAAACGTTCAAATCTTATTCTCTCAAGCCTATGCTAACTAAGTCTACCACTAACTTAGCCTAGATCTCTAACTTTCTTACCACTATTATAAATGTTTTCTATAGCCATCTAACTGCAACAATTTTTTTTCATATACTAAGTTAACTCATAGCTAACCTACTCAAAACTTACTTGTGACAATTGCTAAGGAATCTACTTGATATATGCTCAATTTTCACTGTCTTTTCTAGCAATTCTAAGCACTAATTTTTGTAGTTGTTACATAACATTTATTATTGTTGTAAAATGATAAATTGCTGCAAATTTGCTCCAGCCACTTCATTTTCTGATTGTCTAACGTATTTGAGGATTTTATTATCATTTGGTACCTAGAAATTGTACTTCTGATTGTCTAACGTATTTGAGGATTTTATTATCATTTGGTACCTAGAAATTGTACATACATGCTATATTGTTCTTGTTTCGGGCAGGTACACTAACATTCTTCTTTTTCCTCAATTCCGCAGATGTCGACACCCTTAACTTTGGTGACCAGTGAGAGGGGGGGGTTCTTTTTCTTATCCTTAGCTTACCCATCCATTAAGGCCACTGAAGATGCCTCCCCTGGGGTAGACCTCTTTCTACTCCTAAAACATGGGGATATCCTAATGAGGTGACAGTGTAAGGACGTCATGTTTGTTACTCCAATCTCCCTTATCTACCTTGGGATTTGAGGCAAGTACAAATTGTGCAATAACAAAGCCATTTAGTTTTCGGCTTCACCAACCCAAGATAATCTCACTCACACTTAAGTAACCTTTAAAATTTAAAAGCAACAAACGTGCAAGACTCCACTTTTCAATAGTAATTTGTGACACACAACATCACACAACATTTCAACTACATTTGGCACTGGTCCATGCAATTTGCTTATAACATTTAATTCAAGTATTGTATCTTTTTTTTATATAAATTGTATTTCTCATACAAGTATCTTGAATTCTTTACTTTCCTACATCAACAATCTTTATTTTTCATGTAAGTTATTGTAGAATTCCAGATATAAAATAGTATGCAGAACAAAAATATTTTAGCATAGAAACAATGATATAACCAGAACAATACCAGAATAATACCAGAATAACACCAGAAAGAGCACCTTGATTAATGATAACAATGTTCACTTACCTCTTCGAGGGGGCAACCTCCAACAGAGCAGGGCTCTATTACAATAATCTACAAGACAAGATTTTTCATACCCTCTACTACTATGTATATTAAATCTATCTATCCAAAAGAACAATCTCAAGGAAGATCCTTCTAGAAGCGGAAGATTATATTAGGTCTTCTTACATTTGACTTATTGTTCCTTATTGCTAGGCCTTATTAATATTGGCCTTTATTACATGGAATTATATTATTCTACCTACGTGAGGGGTTAGGGAGGTTAGGTCCCTAACATTCCCTCCCCTTTGAAGAAAAACCTTATCTTTAAGGCTTAAGATGAGGAAATTGTTGTAGAATGGTGGTCGTCTCCCAGGTGGCATCTTCTGGAGTTGTATCTTTCCATTGGACTAAAACTTCATTGATGTTGTGATGTCAGAGATGATGCTCTCGCTGGGCCAAAACTACTTGTGGTTTCAACCATGTGAAACCTTCTTCATCCAACTCAGGGAGACTAGTTTGAGTTTAACACTTAGTTCCAATCACCTTCTTTAAGCAAGAAACATGAAAAATAGGATGGAGCTTCGGCTGACTAGGTAGAGATAACTAATAGGCCATCGATCCCACTCACTTGAGCACTGTATAAGGACCATAAATTTTGGGTGCAATTTTTTGATAGTGTGCAACTTTGAGTGAATTATGCTTATAAGGTTGTAGTTGAAGAAACACATGGTCCCCTTCAACAAAATGTCGTTCGGAACGACCTTGGTCTACTTGTTGCTTTATGTGATTCTGAGCCATGACCAAATTTTTTTGAGGGCACGAAGAATATCTCCTCGGACTGTAATATTGTTGTCAACCTCCCAAACCTTCAAGAACCCTAATAGATATGAGAGAACCGATGGGGGATTTTGACCATAGACTGCTTCAAAAGGAGTCATGCAAGTAGTTGTATGGTAAGATGTGTTGTACCACCATTCAACTAGGGGTAACCCATTGACCCCATCAATTTTTCCTCTCAGATGCAAAACACCTCAAATATGTTTCCAAACACTTGTTGACAACTTCAATCTGGCCATCTGTTTGGAGATGATAGGCAGTGCTGAGATGCAATTGGGTGCCCTGTAGCTTGAACAATTCTTGCCAAATGTTGTTGGTGAAAGTGGGGTCTATGTTAGATACAATAGAATTAGGCATTCCATGAAGCTTGAATATATTATCCATGAATATTTGAGCCACTGTGGCCGTTGTGAATGGGTGTTGAAGAGCACAAAAATGAGCATTTTTGGAGAGACGATCTATGACCACAATGATGACTCACTTATTCTCTGATTTAGGTAAGCCCATAATGGAATCCATAGAAATATTTCGCCAAATATCAAGGGGAATCGAAAGTGGTTGGAGTGTGCCTAGAGCTTTGATAGTTTCTCCCTTATTACGTTGACATACCTCACATTTAGCCACAAAGGTGTGGATGCCCTGTTTCATACCATCCCAGAAAAAAGAATGTTTGACATGTTCATAGGTTTTCGTAAACCCTAAATGCCCAGTTGTGGGTGAAGTATGAAGTTTATAAAGAATTGTGGATTTAAGTTGTGATTTCTTCCATAAATACAAACATCCTTTGTAGAAAAGCTTTTCATTGTGCCAAGATTACCCTGGAGAAACTGAAGAATTTTCTTGCAATTGGTGGAGAAAGCTAGAAATTTTTGGGTCTTGCAACCATTCCTGACAAACAACTTGGAGAAAATCTAAAACAACGAAGGAGAGGGAGAAAAGGGACTTATCTTCTTCATATTTATGGGAAAGAGCATCAACCACTACATTTTCCTTGCCCTTCTTGTAAATGATCTCATAAGCATAGCCAAATAGCTTGGTCAACCATTTCTACTACACCGGGGATGAAATTTGTGGTTCTAGGAAATACTTGAGACTCTGATGATCAATTTTGATTTGAAATCATTGAACCAATAAATAAGGATGCTAGATATCCACAACATGCAGAATAGCTAACATTTCCTTTTCATAAATGAATTGGTCCAAATGTCATTCTGAAAGTTGTTTGCTAGTGAAGGCCAAAGGACTACCATCTTGCGTGAGGACGACACCAATTTATTTCCCGAAAGCATCACATTCCAATACGAATGTCTTTGTGAAATCTGGAAGTGATAGGATAGGGGTCATCATTGCACATAGCATCTTTCAAGTCTTGGAAGGTATGATCCACAACTGAAGTCCAAGTGAAACCATTCGTTTTAAGGAGAGAAGTGAGAGGAAATGAAATTTTTCCATAATTCTGAACAAACTTCCTATAATAGTCCATTAAACCTAGAAACCCACACAAGCTATTAAGAGTTTTAGGGCAAGGCCAATCCTGCATAGATTCAATTTTCTTAGGATCCACTCGAACACCATCCTTGACGACAATATGACCTAGGTATTCCACTTATGAGGCACCAAAGGCACATTTAGATTGTTTGAGGAAAATTTGGTGCTTAGAGAATAGATGGAGAACTTGATTCACACAGGAGAGATGGGATGGCCAAGTTTTACTATAGATCAGAGTATCATCAAAGAAAACTAAGACAAAATGACAGAGAAAAAGACAGAAGACATGATTCATAAGACTTTGGAAAGTGAAGGGGAATTATGCAATCCAAAGGGCATTACCAAGAATTCATAATGATCCTCATGAGTGTGAAATACAGTCTTAAGAATGTCTTCTTCTTTCATACGGATCTGGTGGTAGCGAAATTGTAGATCCAGTTTGGTGAAGTACTGAGCACCACTCAATTCATCCAAGAAGTCATCAATGAAAGGAATGGGGAATTTTTCTTTGATGGTCAGTTTGTTGTTGAGGGCACAGAAATCAGGACACATGCACCAAGTACCTTCTTTCTTGAGTATCATGACCACAGGGGAAGAATAGGGGCTAGTACTGGGACAAATAACACATGCTTCTAGCAATTCATGAACAATTTTCTCAATTTCATTGTTCTGGTAAAAGGGATGATGATAAGCCCGAACATTGGGAGGAATACTTCCAAGGATGAGAGGGATGGAATGATCATGGACTCCATGGGAAGGGGGGAGTTCTTTGGGAGTGGTTAAAACAACTTGGTGGTGGGAGAGGATACATTGGAGGTTGGCATGCATAGAAGGTGTCTTAACAACATGAATGGAGTGGAGTTGGGCTATAATGCCCGAATGACATTTTTTGAGGAGATTTTCCATGCGATAGGAATTGATGATCTCAGGGAGCTTGTTGTGATGCCTTGGAACTTATACTAGTGTCCCTCCTATTGGAATTGCATGGTTAAGTCCTAAAAATCCATGAGAATGGGGCCTAGAGTGCATAACCATTCTGCACCAAGCAAAATGTCACAACCAACCATGTCTATAGAAAACATATGGGATTTTAGGTGATACTGACCAATTTGAAGTCACACATTTTCACATCGTCCCCCACATTTCATAGAACCGCCATTGGCAATCATGATTTGAAAATTATTGATGACACAAATGTCACAATTGACTTCTTGGGAAATGTGGCAATGAATAAAATTATGGGTGCTACCATTGGCCACAAGGATGATGACTTTCCTATTTTTGATGTAACTAATTAATTTGAGAGTTTAGGGAGTAGAGAAGCCAGTGAGGGCATTAAGTAAAATCATCGAGTCAATTTTCGATGGATCAGAGGGGTGGGTCATATCATATGGCGGTGGTAGTTCCTCCACAAGTGGAATAACAACAACTTCTTCAGAAATATCCTCAATCACAGCCATAAAAATACTTCGTTCCTTACACTTGTGCCCGGGAAAATATTTGTCATCACAATTATAACAAAGACCCTTGAGTTGACGTTCAACCATTTCAACCCTGGTTAATTTCTGGATCTTAAGGGGAGTTGCACGAGGGGCATAATTGGTGGGTTTAGGGTGAAGAGGAAAGGAGGGTTTGCGGGTCTAGGAGGATACAATCCGTTGTGCTTCCTTGGCTCATTGAGTAGCTTCCAAACAAGTCTGGGGGTGTGTCATGAGAACATGGGAACAAAGTTCATCTTTGAGGCCACTGTAAACATTCCCTAAAGAAAGCATCTGACATGCCCTTTGTTCTAAAATCCAAGTGCTCAAATGCGCAAATAAAGTCTTCCACTATCCCAGACTGCTTTAACTTGGTCAAACGACCTAAATGGTGGGTGTGAGAGTCACAACAGTCATAAATATCGGCCACAAACTGTGTCCAAGGAACATACCCTTGGCATGCCTTTTTTTCTCCATTTCCATCATTGCCATCGTTCTGGATCTAGATATAGGACACCATAACAAATATTGGCTAAATAATCAATAATTCCATGCAAAGATAAATAATGTTCCATTTGGGTGACCCAGCTTGTGGTATCTGATCCATCAAATTGTTCACTTCAATTTTGGGATGGCGGAGGTCTCAAGAAAAGTGGGTAGTATGAGGACCTTGGTAATGGGAAGAGTCATGGTCATCCTGATAAGATGGTTGTTTAGAAGAGGAAGGGTTCTGGGAACGACCCATGAAGTGTTCAAAGGTGGATTTGAGGTCTTCGATGTGGGAACATTGTTCCTTGAGGATCTCAATAGTCAAATTGATTGAGCTAAGGTTGGCACTAATAGTCTTGATGTGTTCCTTTTTCTGGTGAGTGTTAGCAATCAAGGTATTGAGTTCTTGGGATCTTGTGGTAGCCATTTGGAAAAATGGGTAGGAAAATGGTATAGGGGAAACAAAATGGGTGTGGAGGGGTGGGTGGGACCATTGAGAAGAAGGGTGTCAAATGATAGGTACCATTGTGATTAGGGTGAAAAAGGGGATCCGATGGGATGGGGACCAAATAAGGGTGTCGAAGAAGGGTCGGGCCCACAAAATAAAATTGTGTTAAAAATGATAGGTATCACTGGAATCGGGGTGAAGAGAGGAACCCAGTGGGATAGGTCCCAAATAAGTGTGTCGACGGGACCACTATACCTTTTTTTCTACTCCTATGAAGTTATACTCCAGCCTAAATAATATTGCAGTGATGAAATTCCCAAATGCTTAATAGGAAGAAATGTGTAGTAAGTTTGCAACCAAAATGCAGAAGACACAATTGCATGGCAATGGATCTTGTTTGTTTTGTGTTTGTTTCTATCCCTAGGGGGTAGGATATTCAGGGATTCTTCAGACAAGGGTTTTCCCTGTGCTATATCTCTCTAATATACGTGTAGGGTCCAACAATAGTACTCGGCCCAATATCTCAAGGCACCAACTAAGGAGTTTAGACCATGCCCTTAGCCATACTACCCAAATACTAGAGAGTATCTTCCCAAGTAGTATTCTAGGTGGCACTATAGCAGTTAAGCGATCGATCGGTTTATATATGGAGGGCTTTAGGAGATCTAGGTTGATCCATATACAGGTGTTGTTTGATGCGCTACCACTCGAAGGGGTACCAACAGGGGTTACAAGGGTGGCCAACATATGTGCGCTTAAGTACCACTTTTATTTCCTGCGTGTATGACTCCCCGATCACAGGTTTATGCATGTAATGACATATCTCTATAGCTTTAAGATGTCAAAATATGTCTCTACCCTGAAAAAAAATTAACCCACAATTTTCTATCGAGGAAGGTGCTCTGATACCACTTATAGTATTCCAGATATGAAATAGTATGCAGAACAAAATTATTTTAACATAGAAATGGAATAACAACAATGATATAACCAGAATAATACCAAAATAACACCAGAAATAACACCTTATTAATGATAACAATATTCACTTGCATCTTCGAGGGGGCAACCTCCAACAAAGCAGAGCTCTATTACAATAATATCCAAGACAATATTTCTCATACCCTCTACTCCTATTTATATTAAATCTTTCTATCCAAAAGAACAATCTAGAGAAAGATCCTTCTAGATGCGGAAGCTTCTATTAGGTCTTCTTACATTTGACTTATTCTTCCTTATTGCTAGGCATTATTAATATTGACCTTTATTACATGGAATTATATTATTCTACCTACGAGAGGGGTTAGGAAGGTTAGGTCCCTAACAGTTGTATCTTGAATGCTTCAATTTCAAAGTCATAACTCATATATCATGTATGTTGTTGGTGTACTCTCAATTATATGTTGTTGATGTATTCTTATTGATATATCTTGCTTTGTTGTTGTAACAGAAACTCCTAGATCCTTTTTTTGTTCTTAGTTTAGATCAAAAACCTTAGATTTATTTTTTATAGGGACTACCCCCCTTGTCTTTGCTAGGATTGGCCTAGACAGAGGAGTAGAGGATCAGGTGACAAAACCTTGACTCAATACTTTCCCACAAGGACACACCCAGTGGATTAAAATTGTTTCCACGTTAAACCTGAGGTTTGTATAAAGGAAACAACAAGGTCTTAGCTGGTGTGATGCTTGAAGGGGATATTGAGGTAAATTATCTTGCATGGATTGTTTCTTAATTTGCAACTTACTTTGCATGTTTTAAGGACTGATGTTTCTTGTGAACTTTGGCTAACCCTATCTTATATTTTGGCTTGTTTTGGATGCCTTGACATGGTTCTTGAGGGACATCCTGGGCTTGTACCCAGGGTGTTGAGCCTTTATTGCAGGACTTTGGATCGTGTGATGGAGAGCAATGATCTCTCGATTGATCTATTTTTTATTCAATTAGCCAAACCTTTCTAAATCCAAGCGGGTCATATACACCTCCCTGGGGAGGGAACTAACTAACTGATTGGGAGCCCTCTATCTGGAACAATTTGGCATACTTAGTCATTATCGCTTCTGCACACTGAAACACCCAGTTATTCCACAAGTCTATGAACCATATATAATAGGATCACCCCTAACATTCTTTTGGAAGGTCTGTTCGTGGAGTACATATGAAGTATTTTTATTAGCAACTTGAATCAATTGTTATAGAGATTAGTTTGTTGTTGTTCATTGAAAAGTGGTGGGCCTTAGCATTGAGGTTCTTGGTTTTCTTATCCACATGCCCACCTACCTAAACTCGTGAATTCCTAGAACTAGGTGGGAAGGTAAAGGACCTAAAGGCAGACACTCGGTCGGAAGAGAGAAGGTTGAGGGAAATTGTGTAATTTATTATGCTCGTGACCAGTTCATGTCCGTAGTGCCCCACCATCTCGACTTTGGCATGCATCCCTGGCATTCACTCTTTATCAAGGAAGGTAGAAAGAAAATTTGTGTAAACAAACATGAATGAAGGAAAAACTCAAGTCTGGTTGGGATATTATCAAGGGAGAGGGGAGAGAGCATTTCTCTTAAGGAGTTGTGGCTAATACTATTATAAGAGACTCATCTCTCTCTTAGTAGTAGTAGTAGTAGTAGTAGTAGTATCTAAAATGACTCGGTTCAGAACTAAAGCATCATACTTTCACTGAATCATTCGTCTTTCTCTTCGTGATGGTCTTCTGACATATTGGGAGATAGTTGCACACACTCTTATTTAGAACAAAAACAAAGCTCTCATCTTTCCTCGCTCGATAGGATCACTTTCAAATGGTTGAGGGTCGATCTCCTTTTGACCCTATTAAGATATAGTTAGCGCTCTTGTATTAAGAGATCTCTCCTTACTTAAGAGCCAACCCCTATTAAGAGAATCAGGATAATGGAAAGGTTAAGTGTTATCCATCTCCAACCAATGTCAATCTCTAAAACACATCTTAGAATATTACTTATGTTATAGCTTGTAGACGCATGTTGGAGAGAAAATGCACCATTAAAGTAAAGAAGAACCAACTTTTCTTTTCATCTTCAATATCTCTAAGAAAGAGATACCTTTAGGGAGTTCTTATTATTTTCCCTTTATGCACTTAAAAGTGACTTATATGGTGGGGGGGGGGGTACTTATCGAGAGAATACAAGTCATTACTTAAAAGAATCTTTATACCATCCATATCCATGGTTGAGAGTTCCTTAATAGTTGGACCTCAGTTGTGTTTCAGAGTGTCTCTTTAATTGGATTCCTAGGCATTTTCTCGCAGTCCAAGGATAGTGATTGCTCCTCAAAATAACAAACGCACTCTCAAGATCCTGCATCCAGTGACTCACTACCCTCGGGAAATGGCTCTCACATTCGCAGGACCTTGGATGATGGAAAAATGGACTTGGTTTGAGCATTTGTGGTCATTATGCCACTTATGTGGGATGGAATCCCCACAAGATGGGCAGGATACCCCAAGGATTTGATGGATGGATGGGTATCGGAGATGATTGACATGGATTTGATTGAGGAGACACCTCACTTCACACTCTTTTATCATCGGAGGATGTCACTTGGCCTTTGGAGGCAAGACGTCACCCTCTCCTAGCATGACATCATCCTTCTTGTACCTGACGTCACCCTTTTTAGGGTTTTATTATGTATTTTTGCATTTTGGCATATTGCTAGAGGAAAATTTAGGGGTCAGCCCCACTTACTTTATGTTGTTGACAAATTATGTGGAAAAATTATGTTGAGGTTGCATCATATAAAAAAGGCAAGCCTCATTTTCATTTTGGATCATCACTTCTCACCTTTGTGAGAGAGACTTCTGAAATTTTCTCCCTTTTTGGGTTACTAGCTCCTCTAAACTCATGCACTATGCTTGGAGAGGTCTTTGGTGGATGGTTTTGTTGATTTTGGATGGGAATTTCTACAATTACGGTTTTATCTAATGGTTTCTTAGTGAAGGAAGTGAAATTTGTGCAATTTTATTCTTATGATATTAATGTTTCATGGTAAATTTGTTATTTCATGCTAGATGTCTTGCTTGGTGAAACTCTATGAGAGGAACATAAGTGATTCTTCCTCTCACAAGGTAATTTTTGTCCAAAATTTGTGAAATAATCCTTGCTAGGGTTAGACTCCTAAAGCCCTAAAGTGCTATCACTTTAGGATTTTATCCCTATACTTTTGATTTTGACCTAGTTGAAGCTAAAATAAGGGAGAAAAGGTTTCTAGGGCCTAAATGTGGTTGCACCCTAAAATCCTTCTCCTCAAGGTTCAAACCCTAAGACCCTAATGTGATATCACCTTAGATTTTGAATGCAACCTCTTGGTTTCAAATAGGCCATCATCCAAGATTAGTTTCATTTGTTGTTATAAGACTCCATAACCCTTAAAAGGCACTAGTTTTAAAAGAATTCTCATGGTGAATTGATCAACAAACTCTTTCTTTCAACTCTCTTAAGCATTCTACTAACCTAACTGACACTGTCAATGGAAAACTCATTGGATAATTTGTTGTTGTTACAAAAATTTGCTACAACCATCTGATAACACTCTTATTTGTTGCATACACTCTTGTAAAGGTCACCTAACACATTAATAAATTGCATCTAATAGTTGGATATTGTTCTAGTGGATAAATGCTAAGTTTTAATGCTCAATTATTGTGTTTATGAGCATTAATTGTTGTTCTTGTTGTAAAACATTTACTGTTGTCATATCATTGTTTACTGCTGCAATTTTACAACAGTCACTGCAACTTACATTACCTCCCTCTCTAAAAATATCTAAATCTTAGTCCATTCCTTCTTCATTCCTCATTCCATGTGCATGATCCCTATTTTTATGCACCTTATTTCCCTATTTATTAGTATATATATCCCTTTAATCCTTGCATATTCCCTTTTTATCTGCCCATGTGCTTTTTTCCACTTATGTGCATCCTTTCATGTCTCACACACCACTCCCCCTTCTCATTATACGTACCTAACTTTTTGTTGGAAATGTTTAACAGGTAGCATATGCTTGTCATTGATGGCAAGTACAGCAATGAAGATGGCATGAATACAGGAAGAATGTAATAGATGGGCACCATAAGTATTTTGGAAAGAAGCTGCAGAGCAACCTCGATAAGATTAGAAGAGATAGTGCAAAGGATGTTTGGTATGTTTTACAGGTAGCGTATGCTTGTCATTGATGGCAAGTACAACAATGAAGATGGCAGGATCAGAGTGTGCATCGATGGAAAAATAGGAACAACGTAAGCTCAGGAGGAATTAGCGCAGAGTCGAATGCAGTGCATAGGTGTGCACCAGGGATGAGGTTAACTCA
>SNQJ01S0167247.1:2364-20899 GCA_010110895.2 Picea sitchensis | reverse complement strand
TTCTTAATGAATCTTCTGTAGTATCCAGCATGTCCTAGAAATCTTCTTACCTCTGTTTGGGTTTTGGGAGTAGGAAGATCCTTAATGACTTGTATTTTGGATGGGTCTACCTAAATTCCTTGAGATGAGATCAAATGACCAAGGATTACTCCTTCACTCATCATCATATGGCATTTCTCTGTACTTAAGGAGAGTTGGGCTTGTATACATATTTTAAGTACCTTCTCAAGGTTTTCCAGTGCTTCCTGAGAAGAAACACCATAAGGAGTAAAGTCATCCATAAAAATTTCCATAGAGTCATTAAGCATATCAGAAAAAATTCTTAAAATTGCCCTTTGGAAGGTTGTTGGTGCATTACATAGTCCAAATGGAAGGACTCTATAAGCAAAGGTTCCCCAAGTGCTGGTAAAGGTGGTTTTATATTGATCTTGAGGTGCAATTTTAATCTGGTTGTATCCACTGAAACCATCTAAGAATGAGAAAAATTTCTTCCCTGACAAACTATCTAAAACTTGATCAATGAATGGTAGTGGAAAGTGGTCTTTTTGAGTGGCTTTGTTTAAAGCTCTGTAATCTACACACACTCTCCATTTACCATTCTTTTTAGGAACTATTACCAACGGGGACACCCATTCACTGTCTGATATAGGATAGATAAACCCTGCATTAAGCAATTTTTGAAGTTCTTCCTTCAGGATTTCTCTTAAGTTTGGGTTCATTCGTCACTGGGGTTGACACAGTTGAATTGACAATCTTCTTAATATATATTCTATGAGTACATAGAAGTGGGAGATTCCCTTCATGCATGTAGTCCCTTGCGAATGCTTCTTTATTTTCTCTAAGTAACTTCATTAACTATTGTGTTTGTATGTCTGTCGAATGAGGGTTTATATTTAGTAGTTTGCGAGGTTCAATTTAAACCCGGATGCTTTTGGGGGAGGTGGTTTTGGGTGTTTGAGGTGGGCTTTATGAACTAGGTTTTTATGACCCATATCATGACAAGATTTCAATGATCATACACCTCATCTTCTCAGACACACCTTCGGATTTCATGATCATCTCACAGTATGGAAAAGGTACCCACTTATCCAACTATCACAGAGCACTGATGAACAATACTTTTCTTCTCTCGTGGGATACCGTTAATGATGGTAACTTCCCTGTAACTAAGTAATTAGCAATATCTTCATACCAAGGTGGTGGTGACGCAAAATAAATACTCATCCGGAAGGAATCATCCACTTGGTTATCGTCATTAAGTGTCAATCGAGAAGGGAAATCAGCAACTACATTCTCTTTTCACGGGTCTATCTAAGTGTGATATCATTCTTGCAATAATAGTAGCCATCGGTGACTCTAGCATTTGTGATAGGTTTATTCATTAGAAATATGATAGTTGGAGTGATCATTATGGACAAAATTAGAATAGCCAGGTAATGTAATGTCTAAATTTATTAATTGCATAAATGGCTACTAGAAATTCCTTCTCGGTGTTGTATAATTGAGTTCAGTAGGGCTCATATTATTGCTGATGAAATATATAGCATGGGGATATTATCTTCTTCTGTCCCAAGACAGATCCTATAGCAGTGTTTGAAGCATTGGAGGATATGTGAAGGGGAGTGTCCAATCAGGTCATCTAAGAATAGGAGTTGTAGATAACTAATTTTTAAGTGTACTAAATGTTTCTTGACAAGAAATTAATTCCATTTGAATTCGACATTTTTTTCATCAGTAAAACAAACAAGGAAGAAGCTATTTGGAAAAATTCTTAATGAATCTTACATGAGTATCCAGCATGTCCTAAATCTTCTTACCTCTGTTTGGGTTTTGGGAGTAGGAAGATCCTTAATGACTTGTATTTTGGATGGGTCTACAATTCCTTGAGATGAGATAAAATGACCAAAAGCCTTCTCCTTCCTCATCATCATATGGCATTTCGTACTTAAGGAGAGTTGGGCTTGTATACATATTTTAATTACCTTCTCAAGGTTTTCCAGTGCTTCTGAAAAGAAACACCATAAGGAGTAAAGTCATGCATAAAAATTTCCAGAGTCATTAAGCATATCAAGAAAAAATTCTAAAATTTCCCTTTGGAGGAGTTGTTGGGGTGCGTACATGGTCAAATGGAAGGACTCTATAAGCAAAGGTTCCTCAAGGGATGGTGAAGGTGGTTTATCTTGATCTTGAGGTGAAATTTAATCTGGATTTGATTATACCTATTGAAACCATCTAAGAATGAGAAAAATTTCTTCACTGACAAACTATCTAAAACTTGATCAATGAATGGTGGTGGAAAGTGGTCTTTCTGAGGTGGCTTTGTTTAAAACTCTGTAATCTACACACACACTACATTTTCCGTTCTTTTTAGGAACTATTATTAATGGGGACACCCACTCACTGTCGATATAGGATAGATAAACCATTAAACAATTTTTGAAGTTCTTCATACGAGTTTCTCTTAAGTTTGGGTTCATTAAGGGTTAGCCAGTTAATTGACAATCTTCCTTAATATATATTCTATGAGTACATAAATTAGGGATATTCCCTTCATATCTGTGTAGTCCCATGCAGATACTTCTTTATTTTCAGGAAGTAACTTCATTAACTGTTGTGTGTTTAGTCATCAAATGAGGGTTTATATTTAATGATTTGATTTAATTCCGGCCAGGTATGCTTTTTGGAGGTGGTTTTGGGTGTTTTGAGATTGGGCTTCCCAGTGAGGTTTTCTTGCTTACTCAGGACTCTAGCGGTCACGGTTAATTGATTATGAATTGTGGAGTGACAGAGGAGGCTACATAAATAAAGTGTATGATTTCATCCTCGGTAGAGTCTTCCGGGCTTAGATCTTGTCCGATAGTCAGAAGGGGTTGATTAGGTTGATCCTCAAATCTACCCATACAGAATTATCATTCTTAGCCAGGGAGATTGTAGCATGAGGATAAAGTGTAGTACGCTTCATTTCATAACCGTTTAGAAATTGTCATTATTACGATCTATGGTGAAAGAATCATTTGTAGCTAACCATGGTCTTCCCGGAATTAGAGGGTGGCCCCCAACTGTTTTGAGGCTGCTGCTAGCAAAATCGGCCGGATAATTCCAGGGATTCCACCCAGAGAGATGCTGGCGTCTTCAATGACTCATACATTGTTTTAATTGTGGATAGATAATAATTCTAGGATGGTTGGGGTCCTCTCGACTTAGATCTTATGTGAGTATATGAGTTGTAAGGTCTCCAAAGTCATGATATTGATGTCTTCACCTAGGTCTGGGACGCGAGGGATTATTGTTTTACCAACTTGTCTTGTAGCGGTGGGGTGGCGGGATAAATACATATTTGGCCAGGGGGAGTCTTGCACATCATTAATCGCAGACGGAATCTCCAATAACATGGTGTTGTAAGGGGATCCTTGGTTTCCTACAGGGCTTTTTGATACAAATATCTATCATTGTCCTGGCATAGATAGACACGTCGCGAGGAGTGCTTGAAGAGTAGAGGAATTTTGGCATATAAATTTGTAATTCCCCTAGAAGATGCAAAATTTGGTGGATTCGGCGTTTTATTGAATAAGCAGCTCGGAAAGGAATGGTGTTGTTGTTTTGTGACATTGTTGGGGATGATTATACCTTTTAGGGTTCATCCCATTCTCTTTTATTTCTCTTTGTCCGGAGAGGTAACATCAGCTATGGTGGGTTCCACTATTCTCACAGATCGAAGATGAATATCGTTGCATTAATGCAGGGAGGATGGAAAGTATGGGCTGGTTATAAATATCAATGCTACGCCACTGACTTTATTGGGTTTGGGGTTAGGTTACCTGAATTGGCTGGGGTCTCACCGTTTGATTATTTTGAGGAGTACCTGGTGGCAAGGAGAGTGGTTGTGAGAATTGAGGTAGTGGATTTTGAAAGGCAGGTTGTTTCCTCTCCAATTTTGATTCCATTTGTTTTGATATGGTTGTTGTTGTGGAGGCCAAAGAGGTCCACATTGAGGGATTATGAGGTGGGTTATTTTGTTGCATGGGTGGGCAAGTTTGTTGCATGGGTGGGTAATTTTTTTTGCATGGTGTGTGCATCTGATTGAAGGGAGGGGTAACTCATTTGATTGAAGAAGAATAATTATTCCAACGATTGGGAGATGCAAATGGTACGTTAGAATTCATACCTTTCCCTCGTGGTTTCCATTGTCTCCCTTGAGTCATGGATAAACTGACTTATTCTTAGTGGATTTGTTGCAATCTTGCTTTAATCCACAAGTAGGAATGGACAATTTTACTTGGGTATCACTTGATCTTTGTCACAAATAGTGCGAATGGGTTTTCTGTCCAGTGGACATTTCTCTTTTTGGGTGCTTATCTGCATTGGGGACAAAAGATAGACAGGTTGCTTCTACTTCTGCTTTTTTCTTAATCTACTGCAGGGTATCCATTTTGTGAGGCAAAAGAGCTTATCATTTTAGGTTTTAAAATCTTCAAGTAGATTACCTATCCATGGCTCTTATTTCTCCCCAACATTTGATTTTTGGACTCTTGATAATGTGGTGTCCTTGTTGTTTAATTTGTTTCTTGAAGCTCCCTTGAACATATTTTGCATAAATTGACAATTTCGTATATGGTTCCTTGGATATGTCCCCTTTCCCAAGCATAGTCAGTATATCGAGGAGAAGTCATCCCTTTCCCTTTTTAATAAAATAGTTTTGAGAATATCATTACCTACATTGGGATTGGCTGGATTTTTGTAGATTGTATTGTAGCCTCTACAAAGTCTTCTAGATTCTCGTCCTCTGTCTGCATCATTTTAAATAGCTCCTCCTCTTTTCTCTTTCGTTAGGTAGTCACAGGCTTGTTGAGGAATTTACATTTCATTTGGTCCCATGTTGTGATTACATGGCCTCCAAGACTCATAAACCATCTGGGTACATTTCCTTTGGGTGTTGTTGGAAATAACTTGGTTCAGCATTAAACGTAATCATAAATTCTGCATAATATGTCAATCTCGAAAAGGAATTCATCAGGACCCTCTGAAGATAAACCATGAAAAGTGGGCAATGCTGAGAGTGGAATATCTTTTTCATGAGAGAGCACTCCTCTGGGGAGATCGCCAATGGGAAATCCTAATGTAGAAAAATTTCCATCTTTACCTCTCCCGGAAGGATCTACTTATTCTTCATGATGCAATTGTTCATTGTACTCATCCATGTTTTCCCTCACAATGCACGCTCTCATTGCACTCTGTCCCTCCAGTATATCCCTCTTAGAAGCCACGAATTTGTATCAGGTCTCCAAACTTCTTTCCTTGTTCGAAAATTGCTTTCCCGAGAGTAGAGGAGCAGAATTCTATTTTTGAAGGTTTGGTCATTGGCTGATTAGGACTTGGATACAATCTTGTCAATGAAAGTCTTTCTTCCTCCTTTTCCTTTTCCTTACCACACAGCCCAGGGTTAGTGTCTTTAGGGTTTTTCATGCATTCTTTTTATCTAAAGAAAAATAAATCACAAGTGCTTTTGAAATCTATAGCTATCTTCCCGACCTTGGCCAAAATGTTGGTCACTATAATTGCTTAATTGATTCAAACAATCCAAGTGATACATAAATTATCAACCAGTCTTTATTTCAAAGATATCCACGCACTGTATATGCTCAAATTCAAAAGCAACTTAGTGTTGTGGTAGAGAAACTTATACTAATCACACACTTGCTTGAATAAATAAAACTCAGATTAAATCACTGGAAAGTAATTCCCCTATTGCAAATCTTAAGGTTCAATCAGAATCTAGGATTACATTAAAATAACGCACAATGGGAAGAACAACTATTCTACAATCGGAGAACAAGACCCTTACTCTCAGCGGATGCCCCGATTACTAACACTCTTTCATGAAAGCAGTGTGAAGATAATTAACTCCATCCCATGAGGAGAACAAAGCCACCTAGTTCCTTCCAGCACCTAATGGAGGAGCCTTGAGCCTTATTTTTGTTTTAGCACACTTGTGAAGTTGGGTTTTACAGAGAACAGAGTAGTCCGATCCCTTCCTTTACGGCGGGGGGATCCTTAACCCAGTTTTTTGGCTAGCACATTGCAGAAATAATTGAGTCTGAGCAGGGATGTTTTGGTTCCTTCAACTACGGCGGGGAACCCTTAATCCAGTCTCCGGCTAGCACACTTGTAGAAGTGGCAGAAATCCTGAGAGACAAGGTGTTTTGATTCCTTCACAATGCGGCGGGGAACCCTTAACCAAATCTCTGGATAGCACGCTGGCAGAAGTAAATGAAATCTACAGGAAGACAAGGTGTTGTGATTCCAACCTGTCTGAGCAGGAACCCCTTAAACAAATCTCTGGCTAGCAAAATTGCAGAAATAATGGAAATCTGAAGACAAAGGTGTTTTGATTCCTTCACATCGGCGGGGAACCTTTAACAAACCTCACAGCGTAAGCGCCTTTGGCAAAAAAATGCAAATCTCTGATTTGGGATATTCCAATTCCTTCGTAATACGGCGAGACACTTTAACTGATCCCTGACTAGCCTCATAAATCATCACTGAATTCTTGATAAAAAGAATTACAAATTTCATTCCATAATAATCTAAAGAAGTGTTAGTGTTTTGACAAAATTGAAATCCATGAAAGCCTGATGTTTAAAATAGCGGCCAGTAAACAAAACATAAGCGGTGTACTATACAACTAATGGGTGAATCTTGTGAAGAAGGTGGGCCTCCCTTCTCACAGATTCCCCAGAAACGAAAGGAACTAGAGAAGGGATACTCAGCGGTCTTATGATATTCATACATTTGAAATGTCACATTACAAATTGGAAAAATAGAATACGTCTCGCTTCTCTTGAGTTGCTTCAATACATCAAACTTGGATATCTCGAATGGTAATTTCCTCGGTTTAAAGAGGAAATCCATTCGATAATAATTACAATGCATATATGAATCATGTCCTAAATCGGATCTTCGTTTCTAAACCGGCCATAGGATATGTCCTAGTCTCTGCATAACCCGAATGCTATTCTGAGGGGCTGAATGAGGTATTATTTATTCTGGTGGTGTAACGACTTCTTCTCGTATTTGTTGATGTTGTTTCCAGCATCCTGGTGTGATCTGTTCAACCCGCGTGAATTGCGCTCTGGCTGCGTTGCATTTGTTTGTGGCTGGCTTCAGCAATGTTTTGACGCCATTCGGTTACGGCGATTTCTTACGTGTTTGACATCGCCTTTCGGGTATGTACTTGATACGTGTTTCGGCATCTCCTACGACTCACGGGCGTAGCCAGCTGACTCGTGTTTCCATTATCTACGTCCTCAAACTATAAAGAATGACTCCTGTTTTGACATCTGCGACCTGTTGTATAGCGACTTCATGTTCGGCCTCGGTTACGTGTTTATTGGCAATGATCTTGGTGATTTGTGTTTGTGATGGAGCCTCAAATGCAAATCTGCGGGTTTGGACACTTATGCATTTCTAATCCATGGTTAAGTCTGAGAGTGATGTAAAATATTATGCAAAAGCCAGTTAAACATATAGTAATGAGAAGTGGCGTTGTATACCTTTGAGATGGTCAGATAAAAGAGTATTGGTATGAGTTTGTCTTAGGTGATTAAGAGTATAATGGTGGCAAAAGTATAGGCAAAGATTTTATTTAGTGGTCCCTAGAGTCGTTGCTTGTTGGGTCCTTCTTTTCTTTAGACACTTTGGTCTCTTCTCGGGATGCAAGCTACTTGAACATCATCCTCATCATGTCCCTCTTTCTTGCCGAAAATGCTTGCAGAGAGGTTCCTTCCTTCTTTGTCAAACTTTCATTTCCTTTCATGCCATGCTTTTTCTCTTGTCTTCTTTCCTCGAAGAAGATTCCCCTGATACACATGCTTTCCCTGCTTCAATATAAGTAGCGAATGAGAAACCTCATCAAGGTTAGTGGGTCCAAACCTTGAAAGCAGTCAGTTTTCTAATAGCATGTGCAATTAAACCTCCTATATACTTCATGGGCTTTCTTGTGTGCAGGGAATATCTAACATTAATACCATTTCGAAATCCATCATTGTATTCTTTTCTTTGTTTGTCCTTTTCCTCTTGGTTTTAAAAGTTGCCATTCAAATTATTGTTTTCTTTACCAGCTAGGGATAGAATTGTTTCCTAAGTCACGAAATGAAATCATCCATGATGGAAATACATTACCCACATTTTATGTTCCTTTTTTGCAGCTTGCTCCGCCACCAGATAAGAGTTGTACCAATGAGTCTCAAAGATGCCAACTTAAATTGTGTGGCCTCATCCTTGATCTATTACGCAATGCGGTATGCATCTTCATGATCCAGTTATCAAGTTTTCTACATTTACTTCACCATCATATACTGACATCAAATTTACATCAAGTTTTAACGATGGCATTTCATGTTTTATTCTTATGAACATTTTTCTTTCCACTAGATTTAGAACTTGAACTTGAAGAAGAAGGAGAAGAAGGAGGTGTTAGGTAGATTGAAGGAGTAATATAAGGATGGTCCTCTTCCTCTTCACTTTTTCCTTTATTGAATCCACTAAAAGCTGGTTGCTTCGTTCAAATGAAATCTTCATTTCTAGAGACTTTCTATCTCACGACCTTAGCAAGAATGTTTTTCAGACTCTTTTCTGTCTTCAATCCACTTTCCGATGCCATCTTCTACATTTGTGAGAAGCTCTTTTTCTCAATCCAATTAATGGATTCTCTTGCAACAAGATCGCCTTCACCGCATATGAATTTTCCACAAGTTAACATGCAAAGCTCAAATCCAAGCGTCAACTAGCTCGATACCACTTGGTCAGTATGATCTTTTAATGACTTATGGTTGATTTTTAATTTTACATGCGTTAATTAACCATTTGATAAAACTTATTGAAATAATGAGGAAAGAAGAGGAATTATGACCATATATACATATATCACGGTCTGAAATGAAATAATAGACATTAAACCATAACATGAGGATTGATAATGGAGTTCGGTACAACTTTTCCACCATCTCAGGGCCTTTGTTTCATTGGGGGCTTCTTTATTTATGTTCAAATGCTCAAAGGTACATCTCTGCAATTCCAATTGGCTACAAGACTGGTCTGGTCATTTTCTTCCAGATCTCAAGAACCCTACAAAGAAAGTGGCCGCATGGAAATGGGCGTCCAGACTCCAATGGTCAGGCAGTGATCCTCCCTCCTCAAAAGCTTCTACATCTCAAAATGGCTTTGGCCCGGCTTCTCTGACCTTAACCTCACGCCACGAGATACCCCCAATGCTCTCTTATGGCCTCAAACAGGCCTTGGTTATATATCTGGGAAGTTGGTTGATCATCTCCAACTTCCTCCAAATTAGGCTCAAAACTGATAACTCCCGAAAATGGATAAAAACCATTAAAATAGGTTTAATTAACAATTTAAAACCCAAAATTTGGTTAGAAAACCCACTTTGTAACTATAAATTGGGCCTAGCCCCCCTTTCCTGAGCACGTGCCCCCTTGACAGGGTCACATGGATTAATAAGGCCAAGCGCTAGCCCAAAAGGCTAAGCGCTAGCCCCTCTCCATACAATACTTTACAATATATTTCATAATGTGGGTTTCATAACATAAAAAATAATTTGGTGTATTGGCAAAGACCATTGCTTAAGGTGTTGGGCTAGGTGAGTGATCATGAGTTCAAATCCCATGGACCCCAAAACAATTTTTGAAACATACCACTTCAACTGATGGCCCGGGTGCCACGTGATAACCATGTAGGCTGGGCCACGTGGCATCTCCATCCGACGGATTAATGCCACTTGTCAACCATTGGTAGTCAGGTTGCACGCCACATGTATGCCTTGTCGATTGAACACGCCCAATCGCGTCCGCTATAGAGAGAGTGATATCATCTCCTGCGGTCCCGATATATTTGATGTCATCAAGCGTTGATTTTTTGACACAGTATTGACCTTTGACTTTTTGTTTAGGCTTTCCGATCAAAAGCATAGCCTTTCACATCTGAGGCCGTTCCGACAAACTAAAATATACCACGAGGCTCAGCGGGGAATAAGAGCCGGACATGGTAGCTAGTTTGTTGGATTAAAAGGCACTTTCATTTTAGGCATTTTTATTTGTCAAACTACGGATCGGAATTTAGGATCACCATCAAAGACTAGTTTCCCATTCCTGTCATTATTGATCTCTTGGATGAGATGTGTGGTGCTCAATACTCCAATAAACTTGATCTGCATTATTTCTACCACCATATACATTATGCAAGGCGGCCCATCCCAATCGCGCCTTTCAAAATAATGAGGGTCACTATGATTTATTGGTCATTCCATTTGTCACGGTAGCCAATGCCCCCTCCACCTTTCAAGCCTCTTGAATCATGTCTTTCATCCTTTTCCTCTATCATTTGTCTTAGTTTTCTTTGATGATATTCTCATCTATAGTAAAACTTGGCAATCCCATCTTACTTATGGATCAAGTTCTCCATCTACTCTCCTCAGCACCAACTTTTCCTCAAACATTATAAATGTGCCTTTAGCACCTCGAAAGTCAAGTACTTGGGTCCTGAGTGTTGACCGGGCTAGTGTTCACCAACATTCATCGAACTTACGAAGACTGAAGGCCTCACCCAAGACTATCAAAGGTGCATGGATTTCTAGGATTAATAGGATATTATAATAAGTTTGTTCATAATTATGGAAATATTGGGACGCCTCTCACTTCTCTCCTTAAAAATTATTTCTCTTGGAATCCTGGTAGGTAAAGGGTCTTTCAAGATTTGAAGGAAGATATGTGTACTACTCTAGTATTGACCCTTCTTGATTTCCTGAAAATTTTGTCTTGGGAAAGTGATTCCTACGAAGAGGGGTGGAAGCCCGATCCTTATGCAAGAGAGCAGACATTTGGCCTCTACCAACAAACAATTGTCAGAGCTCTATTTGGATCAATCAATCTATGAAAGGAAATGTTGGCTATTCTGTATGATGTTGATATGTGGCACCCTTAGTTATTGGGGAAATTATTCCAAATCAAAATTGATTATCAGATCCTCAAGTATTTTCTGAAGCAAGATCTTTCCTCCCTAGAGAAACACAGATGGTTGACTAAGCTCTTTGGATGTGATTGTGAGATCATTTACAAAAAAAAGAAAATTTGGTTCCATTGATGCTCTTCTCGAAAATATGAAGATGAGGGTCCCTTTTCTCCCTCTCCTTCATTGTGCAAGATTGACCCCAACTCTTAGCTAAGAATGGCTACAAGATCCTAAATTTCTCATCTAATCCAACTATTGCAAGCCAATTCCTCCAGTTTATCAAGAACTCCTGGCACAATGATGAGATTAAATACAAAAGGTCATTTGTATTTAATTAAATAATCACAAATTAAATCCACATTGTTTTATAGGCTTCATGCTACACCCACATGGTTAGGCACTCAGGGTTTCACCAAACCTGTGACCGGGTCAAACGTTCTTTTTATTGGGATGGTATGAAAAGGACATTCTCACTTTTGTGGTAGAACTTGATGTTTGTCAACGTAACAAATGAGAAACCATCAAACCCCCTGGAACACTCTAACTACTTCTGATTCCACCCACTATTCAGATGGATATCTCTATGGATTTCAATGTTGTCTTACCCAAATAAGGCAATAAGTCAGTCATCATGGTGGTAGTTTATGGTCTTTCCAAGTATGCTCATTTATGTGCTCTTCAGCACCCATTTAGCACATCCAATGTGGCTCAACTTTTCATGGATCATGTCTTCAGCTTCATGGCATGCCTCATTCTATTGTGTTTCTAATTCCAGATCCCTTTCCTGTAATTTTAGGCAAAACTATTGTTGGTTGTGTAGCCTGGTTATCTTCTTGATTCTGAGGTATTTTGTTTTCAGCCGTCTTTATACCCCATGAAGTATTTTACACCCCAAAAGTATGTACCTCTCTTCCACATGGGAAGTCACGAGGAGAGGGATTACCCCTCTCTATACAGGTTCAGGAGGCAAGAGCCCTCAGCCAGAAATTTGGTGAAGACCACGAAGGAAAAAATTGCCTTAATAAATGTATATTTTAATTTCATTGTAAAATATGGATCGTTCATTAGTTAATGAATCTAGCAGGTAGAAATTATGTTAGGTTTTTTCACCCTAGAAGGAAACCCTAACATAAAATCTATCATTAGATATGTGAATATTGACTTATAGAGATAGAATTGTAGAGAGAAAGAGGAAGTTACAATGGGTTTTACTATAGGTTGTATCCTTCATTTCTTTGGATAATAATAAAGGAAAGGACTTGAAAATTTCTCTAGTGGGCTACGCCCACCTTTGGGTGAACTCCACATAAATCACATTGTCTTTATTGTAAGTCATCTTACGGTTTCTGCATTTGTTTTATTTTGCTCCACGATCCTGTTTTTAAACAATTCGGAGGAAAGGTGACTTTCGTAGGAAAAGATGGTTCTTTGTTTGAGTGGGAGCAATGTCGAGAGATGGAAAGTTTAGGTTCGAAAAAATTGTAGCCAAAACTACAGGTTATGGAAGATGCAAATGGGAAGATTATTTATATTAGAGGATCTATTCCTACCATTGGTAGGAGTAACCAAAAGAATTGATGGCTATGAAGGGATGAAGATAGGATATTCTTGGCAATTAACCTAGAGCGATCTGAATGAGCTTTGTGGCAATGTGTTGGTGGCTTTCAATATTTGAAAGAAAAGACAATGAAGGATTTGATGAACATTGGATAAATTATATGAAAAACCCTCAGTCCAATAATGTATTTCTAATGAAGATTATTTGTATGAAGATGCCAAAATGTGGGTCTATTGCAGATCATTAAAATCATTTAAATGATCTATTAATAATCAACTAAGTTCTATAAAAGTGGACTTTGATGATGGGTCAAGACTCTTCTAATCTTGTTCTCATTGCCATAAAGTTGGAGTGGCTTGGTCATGGTTGTGAGTAGCTCTGTCTCTAGTTCAAATGCTACAAAATTTGATGATGTTGGTGTTATCCTTGAGGAGGGAAATGCAAGTAAAATCACATGTGAGACCAGATTATCGTTGAACTTGGAGAACAGGGGAAGACACAAGGGTAGAGGAAAGGGCTCAGGAACCACGAGAATTCTAGGAAGGAAGATCCAAATCTAAACTTGGAAAGATGAAGTGTTGGAATTGTGGGAAGAAAGGACATCGAGAGAAAGAGACTGAGTTCCCAAAATAAACAAAGAGATGGTAGGAGAGAAATCATCACTGAAAATGTAATGAGTGATGTGTTACAAGATGCTTTGATTCTTTGTAGATAATATTTATGACTCTTAGGTAGGTATATTTAGGGCTTCATTTCATACCACACCCCATATGAAACATTTTCTAGATTATGTTTCAAGATGATTTTGGGCCAGGTTCATTTGGTGATGATGCACCATTACAAAATTATTTGGAATGGGAAAGGTAAAAATAAATGATACAATGGAAACCAATGGTTGTTGAAAGAATTAAGACATGTTCAAGATATAAGGAAAAATCTAAATTCAATAGGTAGTTAACCCAAGTGAAGGTTGTATATCCATATTTACATATAATCATTGGAGATGTCATCAAAGGATCATTGGTGATAGCAAAGGAAGAGACGGTACATTATGTTTAATAATGCTGGTAATACTGAATCTTCTACTCTTTAGCTTCTACATGATTCGATACAACACTGTGGAAACAATATTGGACACATGAGTGAGAGGGTATGCAAATACTTCACAAAAATAAATTTGTTGCCCAGGATCTTAAACAAATTGATTTAGACTTTGTGACATTGTGTTTATGGAAAACATAAGAGGATCAGATTTCTTAGATTTGGAAAAGAAAAGAAAGGAGAAATGAAAGGTTAGAGCTTGTGCATCTGAGTCTGCCGAGATAAAAACTCAAAGTATAGTATCTTGGGATCTCTTTTATTGTCAGTACATTTTATTGATGATGCAACTAGAAAAACTTGGGTTTGTGCATTAAAACAAAATATGATGTTTGATACTTTTAAGAAATGGAAAGCTTTTGAGACGAGAATGAGTAAGAGGAAAATTTTGGAAGTGTCTTGGATCGAGATAATGGAGGTGAATATTATTGCAGCAAGGAGTTTGATGATTATTGTTCATACCATGGGATTGTTAGAGAGGCAATTCCAAGAACACCACAGAAAATGGTGTGTCGGAAAGGATGAACAGTAATATGCAAATACTTCACAAAATAAATTTGTTGCCAGATCTTAAACAAATTGATTTCGACTTTTGTGAGCATTGTGTTTATGGAAAACATAAGAGAGTCAGATTTCTTAGATTTGGAAAAGAAAAGAAGAATGAAAGGTTAGAGCTTGTGCATACAGATGTATGGGGACCAACTCAAGTATGATATCTTGGTGGATCTCTTTATTATGTTACATTTATTGATGATGCAACTAGAAAAACTTGGGTTTATTGCATTCGACAAAAATATGATGTTTTGATACTTTTAAGAAATGGAAAGCTTTGGTTGAGAATGGTAGAGGAAAAATTTTGAAGTGTCTCGGATCAGATAATGGAGGTGGATATTGCAGCAAGGAGTTTGATGATTATTGTTCATACCATGGGATTCGTAGAGAGAAGACAATTCCAAGAACACCACAAGAAAATGGTGTGTCAGAAAGGATGAACATGACAATCATGGAGTGTGCAATGAGTATGAGATTGCATGTTGGTTTTCCCTTACAGTTCAGAGTAGATGTTGTAGATACTACTGTTTACTTAATAAACATAGGACCTTCAAGCTCTTTTGATGGTATAATTCCAGAGGAGGAATGGACAGGAAAAAAGGTAAACCATTCTTTTTTGAAAACTTTTGGTTGTGAAGCATTTGTCCATATTGATAAAGAAAATAGAACAAAGATTGAGGCAAAATCCAAAAAGTGTACCTTTATTGGATATGGTGTTAATGATTTTGGTTATCACTTATGGGGTTATGAAAATAAAAAAATCATTAGGAGTAGAGATGTCATATTCAATGAGAAGGTCATGTACAAAGATCAGTTGCAGGGAAAGAAACAGGAAAAAGAAAACTAAGAATACACAGTGCTTGATGAGATCACTAAAAAGGAAATTCCAAAGGAACTCGAAAATCAAAATGTACAACAACAAGAGCAACAGGTACCTCAAACACCTACAAGTGTTGTTAGAAAATCTACCAGGTTAAGTATACCCCTTGAACGATACTCTCCTTCATTGTATTATTTATTTTTGACTGATTCTGGTGAACCAGAATGCTATGAAGAGGCAATGCAGGTAGACACCAAAAAGAAGTGGGAGCAAGGCATGAAAGAGGAAATGGATTCCTTGGTAAATAACCATACTTGGGACTTGGTTTAGTTGCCTGCAGTAAAAAGAGCATTGCAGAATAAATGGGTTTACAAGTTGAAGGAAGAAGATGGAGGAGAAAAATGGTACAAGGTCAAGCTTGTTGTAAAGGGGTTTGCACAAAAGAAAGGTATATATTTTGATGAAATATTTTCTCCTGTTGTTAAAATGACTTCAATTAGGACTATTTTGAGTCTCGTAACAGTAGAATATTTGCATCTTGAATAGTTAGATGTAAAAACAACTTTTCTCCATGGGGATTTGGAGGAAGATATTTATATGCAACAACCACTGGGGTATGAGGTCAAAGGGAAGGAGAATTTGGTATGCAGGTTGAAGAAGAGCTTGTATGGCCTAAAGAAAGATCCAAGGCAGTGGTATTTGAATTTTGACAGGTTTATGACAGAATAGGGTTATAGTAGATGTCATTCTGATCACTGTGTTTATTTCAAAAGGCTAGAAAATGGAAGCTATATTATCTTTCTATTGTATGTAGATGACATGCTTGTTGTCGGGTCTAATATGCATGATATAAATATTCTCAAGAAGAAATTAGCTAATTCATTTGCGATGAAGGATTTTGGTGCTGCAAAGAAAATCCTTGGTATGAGAATAACAAGAGACAGGAAAAATCGCAAATTGACATTGTCTCAGGGTGAGTACATGGAGAAGGTGTTGGAGAGGTTTAGAATGAAGAATGAAAAACCAGTTAGTACACCTTTGGCCATCCATTTCAAATTATCTAAGGAAATGTGTCCCAAGACATAGGAGGATATAGAATACATGTCTATGGTCCCTTATTCATGAACAGTTGGTAGCTTGATGTATGCAATGGTTTCCACAAGACTAGATATTGCACATGCAGTGGGAGTTGTGAGCAGGTATATGAACAATCCAGGCAAAGAAAATTGGGAGGCAGTAAAGTGGATTCTTAGGTATTTGATAGGTACTTCTACTCATGCATTATGTTTTATAGGTTCAGACACTTTTCTACATGGATATGTTGATTCATATATGGCAGGTGATAAAGACAGCAGGAGGAGCATCACAAGGTATGTTTTTACTATAGGTGGAACAATAGTAAGTTGGATTTTGAAACTGCAAAAGGTTGTTGCACTTTCAACAATAGAGGTAGAGTATGTTGTTGCTACAAAGGATAGTAAGGAGATGATTTGGTTACAGAGGTTTATGGAGGAATTGGGAAAGAAGCAGGAGAATAACAGGTTCTACCATGACAGTGAGTGTGCCATTCATCTTGCAAAGAACTCAGCCTTCCATTCGAAGACTAAGCATATACAGTTGAGGTACCACTTCATATGATCCACCTGGGAAGATGGACATTTGAAGTTGTAAAAGATACACATTAGCCAGAATCCTGCAGACATGTTAACAAAGGGAGTAACCAGGGAGAAACTGAGTTCATGCTCAGTTTCAGTTGGTATTCAAGAATGAAGATGAAGATGAGAAATTTTTCAAGTCCAGGAAGGTTTAGAGTCCAGCATATACAACAACGACGGAGTTGTTGAGATCAGTCTCCAAGTGGGAGATTGTTGGTTGTGGAGCCTGATTCAGAGGTCTTTTGCTTTTAGCCATGTTTATACCCCATGAAGTATTTACACCCCAGAAGTATGTACACTCTTCCACGTGGAGGAGTGCAGAGGGGGGTTACCTCCTTTGTGGGGTTCGGGGGAAAGCAGGCTCCCGAAGGAAAAATTGCCTTGTAAATGTATATTGTAATTTCATTATAAATCTGGAATGTTCATTATAAGGTCGCAGATCTAACGGTAGAAATTATGTTAGGGTTTTTTTCCCTAGAAGGAAACCATCTGTTATGAGGGAAATGTATTGTGGCTATGTATGATAGAAAATATTGTATTCTGAGATAGGAGACTGTGAGAGAAAGAAGAGGAAGTTACAGCGGGTTTGTTGTAGGTTGTATCCCTTCATTTGTTGGATAATAATAAAGGAAGGACCTGGCAATTTCTCTGGTGGACATAGCCCACACTGGGTGAACCACGTAAATCTATGTCTCTATTGTATTGTGTATCTTCTGTGTTTTGTTTCTGTATTTGTTTTATGTTATTGCTCCACGGTCCTGTTTTTCTAACAAATTGTTCAGGCTACAGGGCATCCAATTACATCTCAACAATGCCTATCATCCCAGACTGATGGTCAAACTAAATTTGTCAACAACTGTTTGGAGACTTATTTGAGGTGTTTTTCCTCTAAAAGGAAAAATCAATGCGCTCAATGGTTACCATTAGTTGAATGGTGGTACAACACTTCTTACCATACAACTACTTGCATGAATCCTTTTGAAGTAGTATCTAGACAACAACCACCTTCCGTTATCTCCTACATGCCAGGTGTCTCGAAGGTCCAGGCGGTTGAAAAAATAATTACATTTCGAGAGTCTATTCTTCGTACCCTCAAAGAGAATTTGGTCACGGCTCATAATCGCATGAAGCAACAAGCCGATCAAGGTCGCTTAGAACATCAATTTGTTGAAGGAGACTAGGTATTTCTTTGAATGCAACCTTATAAGAAAACTTCACTCAAGGCCGAACATTGTCAGAAATCAACGCCCAAATTTTATGGTCTTTATACAGTTCTCAAGCACGTGGGACAGGTGGCCTATCAGTTAGCGTTTCCTAGTTCTTATAAGATCCATCCCGTTTTTCATGTCTCCTGCTTAAAGAAGGTGATTGGAACTAAGTTCCAAACTCAAATCAGCCTTCCCGAGTTGGATGAAGAAGGATCCATCTGGTTGCAACCACATGCAGTTTTGGACCAGCGTGAGCATCGTCTTCGTCAGTTCACCATCAAGGAAGTGTTATTCCAGTGGAAATATACAACTCCAATAGATTCCACCTGGGAGCCAGCTACCATTATGCAACAATTTCCTCATGTCAAGACTTGAGGACAAGGATGATTTTAAGGGGGAGGGCATGTTAGGGACCTAACCTACCTAACCCCTCAAGTGGGTAGAATAATATATTTAAATGTAATAAAGGTCAATATTAATAAGGCCTGGCAATAGGCCCGCAGGGGTGTAGACCAATTGGCAAGTGCCGTGTAAATGGAAGGAAATATGTAAAATGAGGTCTCAAGGTCGATTCTCACCCCGATTTACTCGGAGGGCGTCCTTGCGGGCTGTGCGTTTCTCCCTA
>SNQJ01S0167246.1:30942-51841 GCA_010110895.2 Picea sitchensis | reverse complement strand
AAGTCTTCCCCCTACTCACCCTTACTACAACTCACTGTCTGAAGTTATCTAAGACCTCACTTGCCCATGCATGCCTAGCCTAGTTTCGGAGTTGGAACCACATCGTTCGAGCCATTATCTCCATTTGATCATCCCTTTATAAAAAAATCGTGACATTAAACTGATGGGTGTCGGGCTCTGCTCCTGCAAGCAATCCAGGAGTGACTTCCGATGCTAACAGGCACCAACTACCTAGTGGGTCTTATAAAGTGGACCCTTTTCATTAAATAACTATCCACTACTATTTATTCAAAGAGGATGACCACATACAACAATTATCTAACTCCTAGGTAGCCTAAAGTAGGGAGGTTAGGGTAGGACCCTAACCCACCCTCCCCCTTAAAATGTTGGGTTGTCCTCAAGGTTGAAGATGAGGAAATTGTTGCAAGATTGTGGTTGATTACCATGTGACATATTTATGTGGAATGTCTTTCCACTACATCAATACTTCATTATTCAATCACTGGTGCAATTGATGCTTTCTAGTATATAATGCTTCTTTTGGTTGAAGCCAAATGGAGCCTTCTTCATGAAGTTCTGGTAAGCAAGTTTGCACCTTGCACTTTTATCTCGTGACCTTCTTTAGACAAGACACATGAAATATTGGATGAATATTGGAGTGGGTTAGAAGATCCATTTTGTAGGCCACTTGTCCAATGCACTGGATGATCTCAAGGGTTATATAGATCTTTAGTGCTAATTTTTGAGGTGTTTTTTCTTTCAGTAGTGTTTGTTTATATGGTTGAAAGTGAAGAAACATTTGATCCCCATATACAAAATACAATTTAGAGTGATTTTATTCCACTTGTTTCTTCATTATATTTTGATTCATAACCAAATTATTCTTTAGTATGTGGAGAATGGCTTCTTGAGTCCAGAGTGTGTGATCCATTGCCTAAATCTTGGAAGAACCTAGTAAATATGTAGTGAGTGACAATGGTTCTTTTCCATAAATCCTTCATATGGGGCAATTTTGGTAGCTCCATGATAAGAGGTAATGTACCACCATTCCATGAGGGGAAGCCATTGTTCCTATTGGTTTTGTTTTTTAGAGTAAAATCATCTCAAATAAGATTCTATACACTTTTTTACCACTTTAGTTTAACCATATGTTTGGGGGTGATATGGAGAGCTCATTTTTAGCTAGGTACCCTATAGTTTAAACAACTCCTTCCAAAATTTGGTATTGAAGATAGGGTCCCAATATGAGAAATTGAAGTGGGCATGCCATCTAACTTAAAAATATGATCAAGGAATAGTTGGGAAACTAAGGAGGGGGTAAATGGATGTGGTAGGGAAAAAATGAGAATATTTGGAGAGATGGTAAACTATCACCATGATCATAGATTTGTTTCTATGCCTCAGAAGTCCCACTATAAAATCCACAATGATGTCAACCCATATGTGTGTTGGAATTAGTAGAAGTTTCAATGACCTTGGTATCTATTATATATCCCCCCTTGTTTCTTTGCCAGGTGTCACAGGTTGCCACAAAATCATGGATTTTAGTTTTCATTCCCTCCCAAAAGATCAAGTGTTGAGTTCATTCATATGTTTTATGAGATCTAAAGTGAGTTGTTGTAGGGGATGGATGCAATTTCTCTAAGATTATTTGTTTTTAGGAGGAATTATTTACCAAAACAATGCATCCTTTATAGAACAATGTATCTAGTTTCCATGTTTACCCTTTGGGAGGGTTGGGATCTTCCTGAAGCTTGTGGATGATTTCAATGATAGTTTCATTTGTCAATTATTATTGATATGCTTCCTAAATACAACCTAGAGTAGGTAAAGATAAGGTAAAGACGAAACCATCCTCCTTAAATTACAGGGATAAGGCATTGGGTATCACATTGTCTTTACCCTTCTTATAGATAATCTCATAATCATACCCTAGTATATTAGTGACCCACTTATGTTTCTCTAGTGAGGATAACCTTTGTTCAGGAAAGCATTTCAAAATATGATGGTCAATATTGATATAGAAATCTCACCCTATGAGGTATGGATGCCAGGTCTTTACTACACACATGATGGTCATAATCTCTTTCTGATATGGATTTACCCAAATTGCGATCACATAACTTCTTACTAGTGAATGCTAAAGAATTCCCTTCTTGCATCAATACCACTCCCATACCTCTACCTAAGGCATCACGTTCCAAGACAACAGTCTTATTAAAATATGGTGCTACTAATACTAGAGTCGTTCACATGGCACACTTTAAAGCTAAGAAATCTTGTTTTGTATACTCATTAAAAAAAAAACATCCTTTTTTAGTAGCGATGTTAAGGGAGCAACATTTTTTCCAGAATTTTTCACAACCTTCCCGCAGTCACCTGTAGGTCCTAATAATCCATGCAATCTCTTCAAGGTTTTGGGACAAGGCCAATTTTGCATAGTTCTGGCTTTCTTAGGATCCACCATTACTCCATGCTAGCTTAAAATATGAACCAAATATTCAACCTTTGAAGCCCCAAAATCACATTTGGATATTTTTATGAATATCTAGTGGTCTTTTAGGATTTGCAAGGCTTTATCAACATGCTCTATGTGGCATTCCCATGTTTTTTTGTAGATTAGAATATCACCAAAGAATAATAGCATGAAATTGTGTGGGAATGGACAAAAGATCTTATTAATGAGGATCTAGAAGGTTGATGGAGCATTGTAAAGGCCAAAAGGAATCACTAAAAACTCATAATGACCTTCATGAAAATTAGTCTTAAGGCATCACTAAAATTTGAAAGTGCATAAGCATTCTGATTTTTGCAAGTACTTAATGATTTTTTTGAATGTGTCACTTAGCATTTGGGACACCTCACAAAATTATGGACTATAGTACGACCTTTGAGAAATTGGCCATCCACACAGAGGGCCATTCTAATTCATTTTTTTAAGAATGTTTCCTTAGTGGTATTAAGGAATCAATTCAAACACACAACATGATGAAGTTCCCAACATAGGCGGTTGGAATCTCGTGACATAGATAAATAATTTTAGATAATGATAACTGCACAAACCAAGAGACCTTTATTCACCACTCACCATATCCCTCATGTGGATACTACCCCCAATTCATCCAGCCAGTCCCATCCATAATTTATCTCCCAAATAGATGGAAGAATTTCAATGCCTCCATCTTTTCTATAATTGTTATGGGTGATATTTCAAAGCACACAAATGTAAAGAAAATAAATTATTTCAAATGGATGTATCACCACATGACTACTTAGAGGAAATTCCTATTGAAGATACTCAACCAACTTTGGAAGACACCCCCTGCCCCCCACCACCATGGAATATGAATCCCCCTTGCAATCTCAAATCAAACAAAAATATTGAAAATTTAACTTAAAATTTCAACACTACTTACACCTATCAATGCTTCAATTTGAAACAAAAACAAATACCCTGCTCTAACTAAGAAAAAAATCAATTTGAAACCGTAATAATTATGTATACCCAAGTTTCAATTTGAAACCATAATAATAATGTGTCATTCTTTGTTAGAAATGGTTCATAACAAATATTATTCATGGCACATATGTCTAGATTATAAAGAACTCAACATGTTCACCATTAAATATAAGCTTGTGATTCTTATCATTAATGAATTGTTATATGAATTTCATTAATTGGTTTTCTTTACTAAGTTTGATCTCCATTTGTAGTGTTCCTTAACCCTTTAAAATTGAATCACAAGTAGGTATAGAGAGAATATAATTGTAGAATAACCAATAACAAGAGACAATAAGATGAAAAATATAAAGATACCCTTGTATATTGATAATGCAAAGAAGTAAAACAATGTTCACTTGTCTCTTAAGAGGGGAACATTTCAAGGATCCATACTTATATTAAACTATAGAAAGCCTAATGAATCTTACTAATTATTAAAATACCAACCATAAAATATTTGGTGATATATTTGTAAAACTATTCAAACTTCTAAGGATTTTATACAGTTTCTAGAAAATTTTGGAAATTTTTAGAGTAAAATAATTTTATCCTATAGAATTTGGGTGAATCATTTTAGAAAACGAAAATGAAAATTGGTGAATATTTTTTTTGGAAAAAAACATGGAAAATTATCCCATGGGAGAAATCTAAGCCCTAAAATTATCCTTTCTCTTAATGTGGGGAAACCTTTCACTGAGAAGAGCTCCAAATAAAAAACACAATGCAAACACTCCATAGTCTCCTATCTCATTATATATCTTTTCAAAATAAAAAACCTTAAATACTTGTGGTCTTGTCACTAATGGGGACCAACTACCTAGTGGGTCTTCTAAAGTGGACTGTTTTACATTAAATAACGATCCATTACTATCAAATAGGATTTATTCAAAGAGGATTACCAAATACAACAATTATCTAACTCCTAGGTAGCCTAAAGTAGTGAGGTTATGGTAGGACCCTAACACACCCTCCCCCTTAGAAAGCAGTGTTGTCCTCAAGGCTGAAGATGAGGAAATTGTTGCAAGATTATGGTTGATTCCCATGTGGCATATTTTGGTGGCATGTTTTTCCACTAGATCAATACTTCATTATTCATGCACTAATGCAATTGATGCTCTCTAATATATAATACTACTTTTGTTTGAATCCAAATGGATCCGTCTTCATCAATTTCTAGTAAGCAGGTTTGCACCTTACACTTTGACCTTGTGACCTTCTTTAGACAAGACACATGAAATATTGGATGAATATTGGAGTGGGTTAGAAGATCCAGTTTGTAGGCCACTTGTCTAATGCACTGGATGATCTCAAGGGGTCCATTGAACTTTGGTGCTAATCTTTGAGGTGTTTTGTCTTTGAGTGATGTTTGTTTATATTGTTGAAGGTGAAGAAACATTTGATCCCCAACTGCAAAAGAGAATTTAGAGCGATGCTAGTCCACTTGTTTCTTCATTCTATTTTGATCCATAACCAAATTATTATGTTGTATGTGGAGAATGGCTTCTTGATTCTAGAGTGTGTGATCCATTACCTAAATCTTGGAAGCACCTAGTAAATATGTAGTGACTGACAATGGTTTTTGGCCATAAACTACTTCATATGGGTTCATTTTGGTAGCTCCATGATAAGAGGTATTGTACCACCATTCCATGAGAGGAATCCATTATTCCCATTAATATGGATTTTTAGAGGAAAATCATCTCAAATAGGATTCTTGACACTTTTTGATCACTTTATTTTAACCATATGTTTGGGGGTGATACATAGAGATCATTTTTAGTTGGGTACCCTGTAGTTTAAACAAATCCTACCAAAATTTGGTAGTGAAGGTAGAGTCCCAATATGAGACAATGGAAGTGAGAATTCCATATAACTTAAAAATATGCTCAAGGAATAGTTGGGAAACTAAGGATGGGGTAAATGGATGTGGTGAGGAAAAAATGAGTATATTTGGAGAGACAATAAACTACCACCATGATCAAATATTTTTGGTTAGCCCTCAAAATTCCCACTCTAAAATCCATATCGATCGACCCATATGTGTGTTGGGATTGGTAGTAGTTTCAATGCCCTTGGTATTTATAATATTTTCTCATTTTTTCTTTGGAAGGTGTCACAGGTTTCCATGAAATCCTAGATTTAAGTTTTCATTCCCTCCAAAAAGAACAAGCATTGAGTTCATTCATATGTTTTATGAAATCTAGAGTGACTTGTTGTAGGTGATGAATGAAATTCCTCTAATATTATTTGTTTTAAGGGGGAATTATTTACCAGAGCAATGAATTCTTTATAAAATAATGTATCTAGCTGCCATTTTTATCCTTTGGGAGGGTTGGGATCTTCCTAAACCTTGTGGATGATTTTAATGATAGTTTCACTTGTCAACCATTATTGATAGGCTTCCTATACATGAGGCATCATGTTCCAAGACAAAATTCATATTAAAATATGGTGCTACTAATACTGGAGTCGTGCACATGGAATACTTTAAAGCTAAGAAATATTTTTTTGTAGACTCATTCAAACAAAGGCACTCATTTTTAGTAGTGATGTTAAGGGAGAAACAAGTTTTCCATATTTTTTCACAAGCTTCCTGCAGTAGCTTGTAGGTCTTAAGAATCCATGCAACCTCTTCAAGGTTTTGGGACAAGGCCAATTTTGCACAGTTGTGACTTTCTTGGGATCCACCATTACTCTCTCCCAGCTTACAATGTGACCCAAATATTCAACAACTAAAGCCCCAAAATCCCATTTGGATCTTTTTATGAATATCTTGTTGTATTGTAGGAGTTGGAAGTCTTTATCAACATGCTCTATGTAGTATTCCCATGTTTTGTTGTAGATCCAAATAACATCAAATAATACTAGCATGAAATTGTCTGGGAATGGAAAAAATATCTTATTAATTAGGTTCTACAAGTTTGATGGAGCATTGTTAAGGAAAAAAGGAATCACTAAAATCTCATAATGACCTTCATGAAAATCAGTCTTAATGCATCACTAAAATTTGAAAGTGCATAACCATTATAATTTTTGCAAGTACTTTATGATTTTTTTGAATGTTTCAATCACCATTTGGGACACCTGATGAAATTATGCCAAACCAACACAATTATGGACTATAATACCACCTTTGAGTAATTGGACATCCACACAAAGGGCCAATCTAATTATTTTTTTAAAGAATGTTTCATTAGTGGTCTCAAGGAATCAATTTGAGCACACACCATGATGCAGTGCCCAACACACATGGTTGGAATTTTGTGACAAAGATAAATAATTTGAGATAGTGATCAATGCACAAACCAAGAGACCTTTTTCAACACTCACCATATGTGGAGACTACCCCCAATTCATCCAACTCACATCTAATCCCCATTCAAAAGTTATCTCCCCAAAATATGGAAGAATGTCAATGCCTCCATATTTGTTATAATTGTTATGGGAGATATTTCAAAGGGCACAAATGTAAAGAAAATAAATTTTTTCAAATGGATGTATCACCACATGACTACTTAGAGGAAATTCCTGTTGAAGATACTCCTAAGCCAAATTTGGAAGACACCACCCCCATGCCATGGAAGATGAATCCCCCTTGCAATATCCTTATGAGGAACCCAAAATTTCTCCCCATGTCCTATCAAGTTTTTCAATACTCCAAACCTTGAAATTGATTGGCTTCATCAAGCACCATAAGGATTTTGTTGAATTATAGTGGTAGCACCCACAATTTTATTCATATGAGTGTGGCACAAGACACCCATTGTTATGTGTGTCCCATAGCTAATATTCAAATTATGATTGGTCCCAAAGTGTGTAAACATTTAAATATGTTCATGTATACCTTTGGAAAATGATGCCATGAATTGTGATCCTAAAAATGTGGGAGGTTGTTATCCTGAAACATGGGTGCAACCTGCACTTCGAGCGTAGTAAATTCTTCCTTAGTTGGATCAATGTTTTTTCATTTTTTACATTGATATTCAAGTGGTTAGGTAACATTTTCAATAGGGTGATATGTGATTGAATTATTTTTTTCATAACCCTAAGTGTAGCCTCAATGCCATCAATCTTGCTATCTAGATCTTGGCATTGAGTAGGTTGGGTCTGTTGTTGGTCCTCCAAGTTGGCCATGTTGTGAATCTAAACGATGGGAACATCAATATTTTATGGAATCATTATTTTCAACTTATCTCACTGCAATTAATTGATTGAAAGGATTCTATTAAGATATATTCTGAATTACAGTACAATTGGGTCCACACCAAAACAAGGGTTACTTGAGAGGGATATCCAAGAAATAAGAATGACACCGGGAATGTTTTGAGATAGGCCTCTCGCAATGGTGTCGACAAAACCTAATCATTTTTTTAGTACTACCCCTATGGGAGTATTACTCCAAGCATAGATGATTTTAGGGGCTAAATTTTTCCAATGGGCTAATTTTCCATGGTTTTTCCCAAAAAACGATTCACCAATTTCCATTTTTTCTAAAAACGATTCTCCCAAATTCCATAGAATAAAATTATTTTACCTTAAAAATCGCCAAAATTTGATAGAAACTATACAAAATCATTAGACATTTGATTATTTTTACAAAACTATCGCCAAACATTTTACTTTTTGCATATTAAGGACTAGTAATATTAGCCCATGTTTCTACATTTTAATATAGATTTCCATCCTTAAACTTATCCCGGAAGTCTCCAATTTTATTTACTATGGTGAAAGAATCTCCCAATTTCTTTTAGATGCAAAGAAGTAGGAATTTCACTGGCTAGTTGCAGAAGCTAGGGTTTGTAGGGTCCAAGAGACAAAGGAGTGTCAAGTGATATAGCTCTCTTATATTCTTGTGAGGTCCAATAGTAGTATTCAAACCAATATCTCAGGGCACTAACTAAGAAGGCTCAACTATGCTCTTAGTTGTACAACTCGACTACCCAAGTACTAGAGAGTGATATCCCCAAGTGTTGTTCTCAACGTACTACATAAACAATATGACCAATCAATTGATCTAGAGTTTGTTTTAGGTATACCGAAGAGAGTACAAATATACCCTAAGACACATGGACGTGAGATTCCATATACAAGTTTTGTCTCATGTGATACTACTCAAAGGGGTACTAATGAGGATACTAATAGGCGAGTAATATGAATTTGATGTTTGATGCATTTTAATATTTTTCATTTACAATGAAGTAAAACTAAAGTACATTGAAGTACAACTAAATTGGATACCGGAAACGCCAAAGAACAGGAGAAGACCCCAAAAGAAAAGCACCTTGAGCAGAAAAGGATCCAAGCAAAACAAGATTATCAAAGAAGGAAGAATGAGGAAAAGATCAGGATAGAATAGGAGCTCATGACACATCAGGCAGCTCTGCAGAAGAATAAAGAAGAAGAAGCTAAAAAGTCGGCAGAGGACGAGGAAGCCAAGAGGCTAGTTAATGAAGCGCAAGCTAGTAAACTGGCTAAAGAAGTAGAGCTTAAATGAAACCCCAGGTACTCCATCGACACCAACCCTAGGCATTGTGAATATACCTCCTCCGGAGTATACCCCTACAAGCTCCATACCAGGGGATTCTTCCCTCTCTTCTCAAGCTCTCAATTTCGAAGGATCTGTAGTCGCCATTAGAGAATATTGTTTCGACAACATAACTAGAAGTATCGAGAAGAGATCAACAAAAAAAAGAGAGGATAAGAATACAAGTCTAAGTCACATGGAGGAAGGATTTTGGAATGGAAGGTCAGCCTTGATCCTGAAGAGAATGTGGTTCAAGAGGCTTCAACGCTCAACGCGTTCACATGATTAAATGCCTCCTCTTTTCTAGAGGTAACTAATGCCCTGAACATTTCCAGGACCTAAGTAATAGAGATGGAAACAGAGTTTAAAGACGTAAAATACCAATTCAACATAAATGTCTAGGAAGTTGTTAGCGTAGCTGAAATTCTAAAAAAAGGTAAGATCAATGGTTCCCTACAGGAACAAAGACACCACTTGAATGAAGAGTTTGAAAAGAGGATGAAAATCCTACGAGACACCCACAAGAATGGGTTGGAAGTGGAAAGACATAAAATTAATGTCGCTCTAGAAAAGACTAGTGCCTCGACATGTACCGTGGAGTCCATCAAAGCACAAGCGTTAGATTTCAACAAATATCTAGCTAAGGTAAAGAAAAAACCCCTTGGTATATTGATCGACATATGAGTAGAGTGGAAAGAAAAACTTAATCTAAATAATACTCTGATTGAGAATTAAGGAAAGTATCGAGAAGATAGAAAGGAATTTGAGGAGATGGTAAATTGGCAAGATAGGCTACAAACTACACCTACCTCCCTGCTAGTTTAGTCGAAATAGAAATACTCAGGTACCGAATTCTTTTTGACACCAACAAAAATCTCTTCGTGAGTGTCTGTTCCATCCAAGGGGTGGTTGCTGACACATGTGCTCAACTATGGAAATATGTTAATGATCTCTTTGCAGAGGCAGACGTACATCCATTGCATTATTTAGATGAAACAACTTCTATCAGCACCAAGGTGGTTGAGGTGGAAGATCTAAAGAAGGCCAGTCGGAAAAGCATTCAAGATTTGATTCTTTCTGATGAAAAATCAATTGAAAAACATATGTTATTTCCTACATGGCTCACATATAAGATTCAATCCTTTGTAAAATCCACGGTTGAGCAGTTACATCAAGAAGTGACCACAAAATTCTTTAATGGGGGATGAGTCTTAATGATCTGGGATATTTTCATCGAGTGACTTATAAAGAATTGCATTAAATGAGCATAAATTTAAGTGCACCATTAAAGAAGGAAAATATAAAAAATGAAGAGACATAGGCATCACATCTGAACACAAAAACTTGATAACAAAGTTCATCCTTGGTGGACTACATCTCTAGTCCTGCTCTTAAATGGGTAGGCTTTTTCATTAACTCGGCAAAAGAATTTGGAAAAATACATAAGTGTACCTCATTCTGAAATTAGGCCACAGAAATAATGCTCAGATCAGAAAACAGATAGCACCACTGAAATCGTGGCGTCGAATTACCCAAAAATGATTGCCTCCACACCTCGATATGACTCTGGCACTCCCAGTCCCAAGAAGAATTTTTTCTCAGTTTTTGTGCCCCTGCAACCTAAAATTAATGCCTCTACTTGACTCAAACTACGTGCCCCTGGACGTACCACACACACACCTCCTCCTTGAGCTCTGGGCGAATGTTCTTTTTAAACATTTTTCGCAGGCATTATTCACAACACTGGTCGTTGGCCGTTGGTTTGGGCATGAATGTTAAGGTGTAGTGGAGGGAGGAGGTCTCAGGGTCAAACCCATGGGCCTCCCCCTTTTGGCTTGGTTTTTTATAACTATATATATACCAAGGTTGTTACGCTAACTTTTGCGGTGGCTCTATCCAAGGCTCTAACGATTAGTACATGGCCATATTTGGCGGACCAGCCAAACCATATTTTTTTTCAAAATTCGGATACAGGATGTCATTGGGAATTTTCCCACTGCCATGTGGCAGCACCTGATTAGGCCATGTGGAAGCCTCCCATTCAAACATGTCATCCACTACTATGTTAGCTTGCCATGTCAAAGCCACATCATTGTATGGATGTCATGACATCGTACAGATGCCATGTCACTACCAATTCGCCATGCCACATCATCATGCCACATCATTGTATGGACCGTACGAACTGCCATGTGGTAAAATTTCTATTAGTCCATGGATTGTTCCATAAGTTTCCTAATCAGAGTGACACGTGGCAACCTCTGGTGTTTCCACGTCACCGTGTTGATGTCATCATAGTGACATGGCAACCTCCTTCTCTTGCCACATGTGTTGTACAGATTTTGATGTCATCTGTACGGATGTTGACGTCATCCATACAGATGTTGACTCATCCCCCTGTTGATTGGGCTAGGTTGACCAAAATTTGACTGTGAATATCTTTCGATCTGTAACTCTGTTTGATGAGTCATTTGCGTCGTTAGAAATATTGTGACGCACTCTTTGCGATAATTTCATTTTCAATAAGTTTTGAGAAATTTGAATTTTTACACTTTCTTTATCTACTGAGACCATTCTGAGCGTCCTGAGTTGCCTCTGCGAGTTCTGAGTTGTTCTTAGCCTTCTATGGATCCTTTTTGGATCATGCCTTCCCATTGAGAGATTTTTGGACCACCAAAATCTTTCATCAATCAATAGATAAGTAAGGGAAGAGTCCCCTCACTTTGCCCTTCTCTATCCACTTTGCCTTGCTTGGATGTGTGCCCTTTAATCCTACTCAAAGATAATCAACATCAACCCTACGTGAAGTCCTTTTCCTTCTATATAGGATGATATTTTACTTTAACTCATCCAAGTACGCAGGATAAAATTCATTGACTGAAGGTATTGAAACTTCCTCATCCTGACCCATGATCATGGGAGGCTCAAAAAGTTTCAAGTTCTCTACGTTCACAACTGATTAAATATGCATATAAGGTGGAAGATTCAGACGAAAAGCATTGGTACCAATTTTCTCCAAGATAGTGAAGGGTCCATAATGAATGGGTTTGAATTTCTTGCCTTCACCCTTCAATATCTCCTTGTCGATGTGAAGCCATACCCAGTCTCCAACTTGGAACTAATGATCATCCCTATGCTTGTCATGTTGATCTTTATACTACGCTTGAATTTTCTCCAACTATTATTTGACTGCCTGATGCACCTACTAAATCCTATGGATGAACTTGCGGCCTCTGTCCTCTGTTCTTTCTTCATTTGCATCGGTATCTCCCATACATCAAGTCCAAAGGAACCTTAGGTATGTACCTGAAACATGTCTCAAAAGGTGAACACTAAGTGGATGAATGCAAGGCTCGATTGTAAGCATGTTTTACATAGGGTATATGTTCATCCCATAATTTTGGATGCTTGCTGCAGTAGCCTCGAAGCAAAAGTATCACTATTTTGTTTACCACTTCTATCTATCCATCGATCTATGGATGGAAAGAAGTGCTCCTCTTCAATTTGGTGTCCATCATTCTCCACAAGCTTGTCCAAAAGTCCCCAAGGAATCGAGTATCTTGATCCGAGATAATGGATGTGGGTAACCCAAAGTGAACCCAAACATACTGAAAGAAGAGATTAGTAGTCTTCTCAGCAGATCTTCTTTTTACATGGCATCAAGATAAACATCTTGTTGAACCTATCCACTACAACATACAAATATCCATGACCCCCTTTTGACATTGGTAAACCCCCTACAAAATCCATGGAGATACTTTCCCATGGATGGGATGTAACAGGAAGTGGTGAGTATAGCCCCAGTTTTCTATTAGTGGGATTACAAGTAGAACACATCACACACCCCTTTACATATTTAGTTATAATTTATTTCATTTGAGGCCAGTAACAAAACCTCTGCAAATGAGACATATTTTTTCCTACCCCAAAATTCCCAGACACAAGAGAAGTGTGAGCTTCTCGTATTACATGGACTTGTTCACTTATAGGAATGCATAGATTTCCAAGATGGTAGAGTAGTTTTCCCTGCAGACAATAGTTCTTTACATGTGCACCATGGGTTAGCTTCTCATATACTTCTTTAAAATCTTAATCAATTGCATATTGTTCCACATAGATATCATGAGATAAAGAATTATTCTTCAAAACAATAGAAGCAACAATATGAGGTCTAGAAAGAATATCAACTACCTTGTTACTTGTACCCTTTTTGTACTTGATTACCAAATGAATTTGTTGTAGAAAACCAATCCATCTATAATGTCGAGATTGTTGCAGTTTGGTCTGTTCTTGTAGATACTATAAGGGTTGGTGATATGTATGTATGATTTTTTCCTTCCCTAATAAGTAGTGATTACATTTCTTTACTCGTTGGACTAATGCAAACAACTCTTTATAATATGTAGGATAGTTAACAAAAAAATGGTTAAAAGTTTCAAAGTGGTAACAGATAGGCTTACGATATTGCATCAGTACTGCACCCATGGTGTATCTACTGCCATCTGTCTCGATCTCAAAAGGCTGTTGAAGATTCGACAATGCTAATATGGGTGCGGTACTGATCTTCTCCTTCAAAGTGTTGAACCATTTTTGTTTCTTTCTTTCCCACCGAAAAGTGTTCTTCACATTGGTTAAGGCATGCAAAGGAGATGGTATAAAGGAGAAGTTTGAAATGAACCTCCTCCAATACTGGACTGCACCTAAGAAGGTTTGTATCTCAGTTACACTTTTTGTCTCAGGCCAATTTACAATTACATCAATTTTGGAAGGATCAATTTTTAATTGTCCTCCTCCTACAATATGACCTAAGTATACAAGTGCAGTCTTGCCAAATTCACATTTAGACAATTTTACATACAAATTTTCCCTTTTCAAAGTATCTAATACTTTCTTTACATGCCTCACATGTTCATCCCAAGTCCTACTAAAAATAAGAATGTCATCTAAATATACAATCACAAAGTCATCTAGGAAAGGCTTGAATACATCATTCATCACATGCATGAAAGTTGTCGGAGCATTACAAAGCCCAAATGACATCACTAACTACTCAAACAATACTTGTTTGGTTTTAAAGGAAGTTTTCCATGCATCTTGTTATGCAACCCTGATTTGATGGTATCCACTGTGCAAATCCAACTTAATGAAATAAACAACATTGTTTAATTGATCAAGCAAATCATCTATACGAGGAAGAGGGTATCGATTTTTCACCGTGATTTTATTTAAGGAAGGATAATCGACACACATTCTCCATGTACCATATTTATTTGGCACCATCACGATCGAAGAACCACAAGAAGATGAACTCGGCCTAATGACCCCTTGATCGAATAATCCATGTACCTACTTTTTGATCTCTGTCATCTCCACAACTTACATCCTGTACATGCCCACATTAGGAAGAGGAGAATCTTGCTGAAGATGTATCTCATGTTGGATTTCCCTCTTAGGAGGTAATCCATCTGGTTCCTAAAAAATATCATCATACTTAGAAACAATATTAATTAATTATTTTTTATGGGAAGGATCGCATCCTTCGAAAGCTTTGGATGTCCCAACATCTTTCTCTCTTACGACCATGAGTACATATATCTTATTAGTGTTTATGAATCTTTTCATTTTCCCTACACTAACAAGTGTTGTATTTACCCTCATGCTGTGAGCTCTAACAATATATTCCACTCCCCCTTTAGTAAGGTGGTATTTGTTCTCATGACGAAAGAATATTTCTTTTTTATCATAAAGATAAAGACTTCCCAACACTATGACACATATATCAAGTGGTACAACATCCAAATCCACTCCATCAATCAACTTTGAAGCAATAGAAAATATGACCCTACATTGTTTGGTGACATTAAGTTTTTCCTTATCACATACCCAACCAAGAGGATAAGGCTTCAGATGTGGTTTCATTTCAAGACCCATCTTCTTGACAAGTGCTTCGGATATTAAGTTTACTTGGGAACCTAGATCAAATAATGTATCTATCTTAGTGTGTTTAGATACAACTCTTATGTGAAATAATTCATTCCTCTTTTGTTCATCATCATGATATTCATTATTGGAACTTGAACTATCATGAAGGGAATATTTACCTTGTACTCCAACAATTGTGATATTTCCTTTGTCTCCTGAATTGGAACCAAGATATTGTTGCATTGTAGCAACGGTTTTTGTCTTCCCCTTTCTACCGAATTGTTTCGACCTCTTCTCTGGATGCAATTTCCAACAGTGTTCATCATAGTGACCACTTTTCTTTCAATGAGTGAAAGATGGATTTCCTCCTTCTCTCATCACTGTAGTGGTCTTCTTGTCCTTCCTTTTAAACTTCTTGAAATGTTTATGTGGAAGATTGGAAGGTTTCTTTGTGGGATCTTCTTGAACATGCTTTCCCCTGTTCTCAAGGTGAGTGGTTTGCACACAAACTTTGTCAAGACTAGTGGGGTTAAACAAGAGAAAAGTATGATGAATATAACAGTGAAGTGCGCCAATATACTTCATTAAAGTTTCATAAGAATCCAAAGGAATGTTTAATGCAAGAGATGTATTCCTAAGTTTTTCTGTGAAAATTTGTATAGTTTGACCTTTACTTTTCCTTAAGGTTTTCCATTCCAACATTGCTTTATGTAAATAACCCAAAGGATAAAATTGCTTCCTTATTGCTGATTTAAACTCTGACCATGAGGAAAGAATATTACCACAATTACTTTTTTCTTGAATCTTTCTCTCCCACCATACTAGAGCGATGCCTTCCAACCGAAGAGAACTCAGTTTCACTTTAACCTCCTATTCATCAATATGTTGAACATGGAAATATAATTCAACCTGTCGGATCCAATTATCTAGATTTTCAGGATTAACATCTCCATTAAACATAGTTAAAGCAAATTTTACATCAATATTTAATAATGGTTTCTTAAAAGAGGCTTTATTTCTAGAATGATGAGAATGATGAGAATGCTCAGAGGAAAAAGAACTAGAACTTGATGGTGAATATGGAGGATTAAGAGGATCTCCTCCAGCCCCTTGGTTTACCAAAGCATCATCATCAACATGTTCTTCCTTTTTCTTCCCTTTCTTCTTCATCCTCTTCTCGTAATCTCCATACATTCATTCGACCATTTCTAACATGCGATAAAAGACCATGTGAAATTTTTTCCCCTGTTCATCACGCTTGTCTTCTTCTGCCATTTCTTCCTTCGGGATGCACGACCAACTTCAGGATTGAAAGTATTAAGAGTTCCTTCACCTTTCTTATGTTTGGCCCTAGTGAGAATTCACACTCAACAATTCAAGTCAAAGATGACTGCTCTGATACCAGCATGATCTGGGATCTTTTCATCGAGTGACTTATAAAGAATTTCATTAAATGAGCATAAATTTAAGTGCACCATTAAAGAAGGAAAAGATAAAAAATGAGGAGACATAAGCATCAAATATGAACACAAAAACTTGATAACAGAGTTCGTCCTTGGTGGACTACGTCTCCAGGTCCTACTCTCAAATGGGTAGGCTTTTTCATTAACTCAGCAAAAGAATTTGGCAAAATACATAAGTATACCTCATTCTGAAATCAAGTTGTAGAAATAATGCTCAGATCAGAAAACAAACAACACCACTGAATGTGGTGTCAAATTACCCAAAAAAATTTGTCTCCATGTCTCGATCCGACTCTAGCATTCCCAGGCCCAAGAAGAAATTTTTCTTAGTTTTGGTGCCCATGCAACCTGCAATTAATGCCTCTACTTGCCTCGAACTCCATGTCCCTGACCATACCGCATGTGCACCTCCTCCTCGAGATCTAGGAGGATTCTCTTTTTAAACATTTTTCTCGGGCGTTATTCACAACACAGGTTGTTGGCTCGTTGGTTTGGGTGTGAATGTTAAGGCGTAGTGGAGGGAGGAGGTCTCGGGGTCAAACTCGCGGGCCTCCCCATTTTGGATTGGTTTATTGTAACTATATGTATACACACACACACACACACCAAGGTTTTTTCTGCCAACTTTTGCGATGTCTCTATCCAAGGATCTAACGATTAATATGTGGCCGAATTTGGCATAGTCCTCCATATTTAGTGGACCTGCCAAACCATATTTGTTTTCAAAATTCGAATACGGGTTTTCATTGCGCATTTTCCCACTTCAACGTGGTAGCCTCTCATTCAGCCACATCATCCACTGCTATGTCAGTGCCACATCATCGTACATCAACCATGTCATTGCCAAATCACCATGCCACGTCATTGTATAGACCGTACGGACTGCCATGTGGTAAAATCCTATTGGTCCACAGATTGGTCAAGAAGTGCCAAATCTAGTGACATGTGGAAACCTATGGTGCTGCCACATCACCATGATGACGTTAGCATGACATGTGTCACCTCCTTATCCTACCACGTGTGTTGTACGGATGTTGATGTCATCCATATAGATGATGACGTCAACAATACGGATGGCGACTCAGCCCCCTATTGACTAGGTTAGGTTGACCAAAATTTGACCACAAATATATTTCGATCCGTAACTCCATTTGATGATTCGTTTATACCATTATAAATATTGTGACATGCTCTTCACGATAATATTATTTTCACTAAGTTTTGAGAACTTTGAATTTTTTCCCTTTCTCTGTCTACTGAGGCCATTCTGAGCGTCCTGAGTTGCCTCTGTGAGTTATGAGTTGTTCTTAGCCTTCTCTAGATCCTTTTTGGATCACTTAGAGAAATTGCAATTGAGCAAGATTGAGATCATTTTAAACAACTACTCTACTTGGAAGGAATATCAAGACCAACAACAGGAGCAAACCACGTCATGATTACAAAATTTCTCATTTCTTTCTAGATGTTGTTTTCTTCTAATTTTGTTATCCTTTCTCGAAAATCAAGAGTCCTTTTTATGAAATGGCTCAAATTTATATGATTACCACAAAAAACGATTGTAAATATTCACCCCTCACTATATAAAGGGAGCATTGCCCATTTGAAATGGATTTTGGTTTTTGAAGCTAGCAAGACAGTATTTTTGCAGCAAGTTAATTTGAATCCAAGAGACATTCTAAAGTGGAATATTATGCTATTGATATGCGTGAATGAGATTTTTTTGTTTATGCATCTCTCTATTTGTAGCCTCTGAATATTAGTTAATGAATTAGTTCTAAATTAATGTTTTCATTTTACAACTATCATGGTCTTTCAGGATGAGTACAACAATAGTATAATGTCATTAAGTTTATCAATTCTTTGGTTCTAATAGATTATGCTATCAAATTCGTGTATTACTTGTGTCACGAATTTATTCTACTCAAGTTATGCACATTATTCACTCTATTCATTACTTCTATTAGTTTTCTCCTAATTAGGATAGGTTAATTTAAATAGTATTAGTTTAGAGATTTCATCTTAGAATAATAATCATATTTCTTAGTCTAATGTTAGTTAGATGTGCTTACTCCTTTTCTCATTCTTTTTAATTCATCTGAGAACCTTTGGTTCTCAGATTCATATTTTAGTTAGTATTTTAGTTATCGTTTTAGTTAGTTGGTAACCAGGCCAAAATTTGGTCAGAAGCGTTATCCCAAACAAGAGTGGGTCTAGTTGGGACCCATCACTGAGTGTTTTCCCTCAACTGAATGGCTACAAATAGAAATTTGAATTCTTTCTGTTCTGTCCCACAAGTAATATTTTCCTCCATGATTGAATCCAATCAAATTTACTATGAAAATAATATCTTCCCTTCAGAATATACAATTAATACTCCAACTCATATCAACACTCACTAGATTTCCTCTCACCACGAAACATATTCCTCTTCTCCTTAACCTCATACCTTAACTATCTCAGAGATCTAGTCTTTAGTCATGCATTTGATTGAACAAACCAATAGAACACTGACTAGACAACGTAGCATACATACCAAACAACTTCCCTTAGATTACTCTCTACCTGAAAATCAGGAAAACCTTCATCATACAGATCCCTATTTCGCTAACCCATACTCCTATCAAGAAAATCATTTGTTTGGGAATCTGGAATATCACTTCCTTGAAGATGCATTTGATTTCCCCGAGGCTTTGGAATTTAATATTGAGTATCATATACTCATCGACGGAGCAGGAGGTTTACCACCCTCACCTCCCAAATTACCCCCTCACACCCCCATAAATTATTTAGAGGATAATTCCGAAGAAGGGGATGGATTTTAGAGTGAATTCGAAGATAACCCCTATAAAATAATTGTATATCAGCCCCTAAACATGGCTAGATAAAATGAAAACCAAAATCCTCCCCCTTACCAGCCCTGGTTGTTTGTTGATATGGGTGTTGTCCCTGGAGTTCAACATGATATACCCAAACACCCTGAGAAATTCCTTCCTAAATTTGACCTTGACAAAAAGGATTCAGCAGAGAACCATATTAAGAAATTATTGTTGGCTATTAGGCTACAAAGCACTCTCCACAAAGACATCATCTATCATTTGTTTCCTCTTAATTTTGAAGAAAAAGCGTCTGTGTGGTATTTCTCTCTAGAAGAAGCTTCCATTCCAAATTGGAGGACTTTTGAAATCTCTTTCCTCCGAAAATTTGGGGAAAATAAAACACCATCCACTTGGGTTCTTGAACTATCAATAGTCAAGATGGATGCTAAGGAATTAGTTATTGATTACAATCAATGGTTCCTCACTTTGTTAAAATGAATCCCGAGGGCCTCAAAATATGTTGAAGATGTCACAATTGAATTTTATGCCTCTGGTTTACCCATGTCCATGGCCATGTATGTAATTTTTTTTTTAAAAGGATACTCTAGAAGAAGCTTTCGAGGAAGCCCTTAAATTTGAGAAAAATATGTTAAGTTTAAAGTCTAGTTCCAATTCAGAACCATCTAATGATAAAGGTAAGAGTAAAATTGTTGCATCTAAATCCGGTGAAGATAAAAAACCCTCTGATTTGATGGATATAGAATCTCTTCAAAGAATCATCAAAAAGTTATCCAACCAATTATTTGACCTAAAAAGAGGTAATGGAGACAGATCTTCCAATCAGAAAATGTTTTTTAAGCTCCCATGCAAGAAACATAGTAACACTCCCCCAACTAGCAAAACCTCCCCCTCTCATATGGAAGGCATCAATATGGAAGATATTTTCCAGGCCCTTCAAACGTGGGAAATAGAGAATATGGTGGAAAAAACAGATGAGGAAAATGGAGGTCAGGAACAACAAGAACAACCCCAAGATTATAACAAGTTGGTTGATCAACAGTTAAATGGTTTTTGGGACATATATTTTGGAGAAGATGGAGAAGAAGTTGTAGAAGTACATGTCTCACAAAACATCGTAACCACTAGGAGTGTCGGTAAGAATATTCCTGATAACACCACCGATACCCCGATAGTAGTGGACATTCCTGATAATTATGGAATGCTCTTAAGTTGAGATTGGTTGACCATGTTAAATGACTACGTTGCTACCGACTGGTCCCATTTATGGCTCCCTTTCAATGGTAAAATGAACCAAATTAGGATTGACAGAGAAAGGTACATGAAGCAAATAGTTACTGATTTGAACGATCTGAATGAACTGGTGATGTTCAACCATTCCATTCTTTGGAATTATTCATTTGATATGTTTCTTGGGAACTTCACAGCCAAACCATCAACTCTCATGGAATCTGACGCTAAATTCAAAATCCTTCATTGCACTCAGACTATTGAGTGTAGTTGTGATATAGATGATCAAACCAACAATACCCTAGATGTACAGACTAACGTAGGTTTTAGATATAAGTTAGAAAAATGCACTGACTCTACTAACCTTTTGAAACCAAAAAATATGAAAATTCAAAAATACCAGTTGAAATAGAAAAAGGTGATC
>SNQJ01S0167246.1:10849-30932 GCA_010110895.2 Picea sitchensis | reverse complement strand
AGCATAAATTTAAGTGCACCATTAAAGAAGGAAAAGATAAAAAATGAGGAGACATAAGCATCAAATATGAACACAAAAACTTGATAACAGAGTTCGTCCTTGGTGGACTACGTCTCCAGGTCCTACTCTCAAATGGGTAGGCTTTTTCATTAACTCAGCAAAAGAATTTGGCAAAATACATAAGTATACCTCATTCTGAAATCAAGTTGTAGAAATAATGCTCAGATCAGAAAACAAACAACACCACTGAATGTGGTGTCAAATTACCCAAAAAAATTTGTCTCCATGTCTCGATCCGACTCTAGCATTCCCAGGCCCAAGAAGAAATTTTTCTTAGTTTTGGTGCCCATGCAACCTGCAATTAATGCCTCTACTTGCCTCGAACTCCATGTCCCTGACCATACCGCATGTGCACCTCCTCCTCGAGATCTAGGAGGATTCTCTTTTTAAACATTTTTCTCGGGCGTTATTCACAACACAGGTTGTTGGCTCGTTGGTTTGGGTGTGAATGTTAAGGCGTAGTGGAGGGAGGAGGTCTCGGGGTCAAACTCGCGGGCCTCCCCATTTTGGATTGGTTTATTGTAACTATATGTATACACACACACACACACACCAAGGTTTTTTCTGCCAACTTTTGCGATGTCTCTATCCAAGGATCTAACGATTAATATGTGGCCGAATTTGGCATAGTCCTCCATATTTAGTGGACCTGCCAAACCATATTTGTTTTCAAAATTCGAATACGGGTTTTCATTGCGCATTTTCCCACTTCAACGTGGTAGCCTCTCATTCAGCCACATCATCCACTGCTATGTCAGTGCCACATCATCGTACATCAACCATGTCATTGCCAAATCACCATGCCACGTCATTGTATAGACCGTACGGACTGCCATGTGGTAAAATCCTATTGGTCCACAGATTGGTCAAGAAGTGCCAAATCTAGTGACATGTGGAAACCTATGGTGCTGCCACATCACCATGATGACGTTAGCATGACATGTGTCACCTCCTTATCCTACCACGTGTGTTGTACGGATGTTGATGTCATCCATATAGATGATGACGTCAACAATACGGATGGCGACTCAGCCCCCTATTGACTAGGTTAGGTTGACCAAAATTTGACCACAAATATATTTCGATCCGTAACTCCATTTGATGATTCGTTTATACCATTATAAATATTGTGACATGCTCTTCACGATAATATTATTTTCACTAAGTTTTGAGAACTTTGAATTTTTTCCCTTTCTCTGTCTACTGAGGCCATTCTGAGCGTCCTGAGTTGCCTCTGTGAGTTATGAGTTGTTCTTAGCCTTCTCTAGATCCTTTTTGGATCACTTAGAGAAATTGCAATTGAGCAAGATTGAGATCATTTTAAACAACTACTCTACTTGGAAGGAATATCAAGACCAACAACAGGAGCAAACCACGTCATGATTACAAAATTTCTCATTTCTTTCTAGATGTTGTTTTCTTCTAATTTTGTTATCCTTTCTCGAAAATCAAGAGTCCTTTTTATGAAATGGCTCAAATTTATATGATTACCACAAAAAACGATTGTAAATATTCACCCCTCACTATATAAAGGGAGCATTGCCCATTTGAAATGGATTTTGGTTTTTGAAGCTAGCAAGACAGTATTTTTGCAGCAAGTTAATTTGAATCCAAGAGACATTCTAAAGTGGAATATTATGCTATTGATATGCGTGAATGAGATTTTTTTGTTTATGCATCTCTCTATTTGTAGCCTCTGAATATTAGTTAATGAATTAGTTCTAAATTAATGTTTTCATTTTACAACTATCATGGTCTTTCAGGATGAGTACAACAATAGTATAATGTCATTAAGTTTATCAATTCTTTGGTTCTAATAGATTATGCTATCAAATTCGTGTATTACTTGTGTCACGAATTTATTCTACTCAAGTTATGCACATTATTCACTCTATTCATTACTTCTATTAGTTTTCTCCTAATTAGGATAGGTTAATTTAAATAGTATTAGTTTAGAGATTTCATCTTAGAATAATAATCATATTTCTTAGTCTAATGTTAGTTAGATGTGCTTACTCCTTTTCTCATTCTTTTTAATTCATCTGAGAACCTTTGGTTCTCAGATTCATATTTTAGTTAGTATTTTAGTTATCGTTTTAGTTAGTTGGTAACCAGGCCAAAATTTGGTCAGAAGCGTTATCCCAAACAAGAGTGGGTCTAGTTGGGACCCATCACTGAGTGTTTTCCCTCAACTGAATGGCTACAAATAGAAATTTGAATTCTTTCTGTTCTGTCCCACAAGTAATATTTTCCTCCATGATTGAATCCAATCAAATTTACTATGAAAATAATATCTTCCCTTCAGAATATACAATTAATACTCCAACTCATATCAACACTCACTAGATTTCCTCTCACCACGAAACATATTCCTCTTCTCCTTAACCTCATACCTTAACTATCTCAGAGATCTAGTCTTTAGTCATGCATTTGATTGAACAAACCAATAGAACACTGACTAGACAACGTAGCATACATACCAAACAACTTCCCTTAGATTACTCTCTACCTGAAAATCAGGAAAACCTTCATCATACAGATCCCTATTTCGCTAACCCATACTCCTATCAAGAAAATCATTTGTTTGGGAATCTGGAATATCACTTCCTTGAAGATGCATTTGATTTCCCCGAGGCTTTGGAATTTAATATTGAGTATCATATACTCATCGACGGAGCAGGAGGTTTACCACCCTCACCTCCCAAATTACCCCCTCACACCCCCATAAATTATTTAGAGGATAATTCCGAAGAAGGGGATGGATTTTAGAGTGAATTCGAAGATAACCCCTATAAAATAATTGTATATCAGCCCCTAAACATGGCTAGATAAAATGAAAACCAAAATCCTCCCCCTTACCAGCCCTGGTTGTTTGTTGATATGGGTGTTGTCCCTGGAGTTCAACATGATATACCCAAACACCCTGAGAAATTCCTTCCTAAATTTGACCTTGACAAAAAGGATTCAGCAGAGAACCATATTAAGAAATTATTGTTGGCTATTAGGCTACAAAGCACTCTCCACAAAGACATCATCTATCATTTGTTTCCTCTTAATTTTGAAGAAAAAGCGTCTGTGTGGTATTTCTCTCTAGAAGAAGCTTCCATTCCAAATTGGAGGACTTTTGAAATCTCTTTCCTCCGAAAATTTGGGGAAAATAAAACACCATCCACTTGGGTTCTTGAACTATCAATAGTCAAGATGGATGCTAAGGAATTAGTTATTGATTACAATCAATGGTTCCTCACTTTGTTAAAATGAATCCCGAGGGCCTCAAAATATGTTGAAGATGTCACAATTGAATTTTATGCCTCTGGTTTACCCATGTCCATGGCCATGTATGTAATTTTTTTTTTAAAAGGATACTCTAGAAGAAGCTTTCGAGGAAGCCCTTAAATTTGAGAAAAATATGTTAAGTTTAAAGTCTAGTTCCAATTCAGAACCATCTAATGATAAAGGTAAGAGTAAAATTGTTGCATCTAAATCCGGTGAAGATAAAAAACCCTCTGATTTGATGGATATAGAATCTCTTCAAAGAATCATCAAAAAGTTATCCAACCAATTATTTGACCTAAAAAGAGGTAATGGAGACAGATCTTCCAATCAGAAAATGTTTTTTAAGCTCCCATGCAAGAAACATAGTAACACTCCCCCAACTAGCAAAACCTCCCCCTCTCATATGGAAGGCATCAATATGGAAGATATTTTCCAGGCCCTTCAAACGTGGGAAATAGAGAATATGGTGGAAAAAACAGATGAGGAAAATGGAGGTCAGGAACAACAAGAACAACCCCAAGATTATAACAAGTTGGTTGATCAACAGTTAAATGGTTTTTGGGACATATATTTTGGAGAAGATGGAGAAGAAGTTGTAGAAGTACATGTCTCACAAAACATCGTAACCACTAGGAGTGTCGGTAAGAATATTCCTGATAACACCACCGATACCCCGATAGTAGTGGACATTCCTGATAATTATGGAATGCTCTTAAGTTGAGATTGGTTGACCATGTTAAATGACTACGTTGCTACCGACTGGTCCCATTTATGGCTCCCTTTCAATGGTAAAATGAACCAAATTAGGATTGACAGAGAAAGGTACATGAAGCAAATAGTTACTGATTTGAACGATCTGAATGAACTGGTGATGTTCAACCATTCCATTCTTTGGAATTATTCATTTGATATGTTTCTTGGGAACTTCACAGCCAAACCATCAACTCTCATGGAATCTGACGCTAAATTCAAAATCCTTCATTGCACTCAGACTATTGAGTGTAGTTGTGATATAGATGATCAAACCAACAATACCCTAGATGTACAGACTAACGTAGGTTTTAGATATAAGTTAGAAAAATGCACTGACTCTACTAACCTTTTGAAACCAAAAAATATGAAAATTCAAAAATACCAGTTGAAATAGAAAAAGGTGATCCTGATATGTGGACGTTAATCCTCGATGGATCAAAATTTATAGAAGGTGCATGAGCAGGTTGTATACTAAAAGACTCGAAAGGTACTAAAATGTTAATTGCATGCAGACTGGAATTTCCTTGCACCAACAATATTTTCGAATAGGAGGCCTTTATATAGGGACTTAGGAAGGAAACTTAATTGAAAGAAGAAAAAAGAAAGGTATTTGGTGACTCTAAAATCATCGTCAAACAGGTACGAAAAACTATTCATTACCTTTCAAGTCACCTAAAAAATTATCAGTCTGAGGTCTGGGAGCTAATTAAATCTTTCAATGCTTTCAATATTAACATCGTTCCCCGATCGTTAAATTATGACGTTGATTTGTTGGAAATTGTGGTGTCCAGATTAATACCCTCATACAGATTGATCCTTGACTGCTTCTCCGTTGAAATTTTTTACTTGCCATCAATTCCAAACAATATCGTAAGTTGGAGGGCCTTTGATGATGACCAACAACTCATGAATTTTCTACTGCTCAAAGATACCTTCAAGGATTCTATCATAGATGAAGGCCAACACAACATCTTGACGAATATTGATAATAACGATGATACTAAAACAACAAACACAACAGGCTCATCCAACAATGTTCCCAGGAGTGTGTTTAGGTTAGAAAAACTCTATGACCTTCAAGACAAATTCAAGAAGGTCATTAACTACAAGACCAATAGCTCATACCTACAGTTTGAAACAGTAAACATGGGATCATAGTTTTCTCCTCATAAAATCAACCTGGGAAAAAATTGTTCTCTTGAAGAAAGACATGCATACATCAAGTTATTCATAGAATATAAGGATATATCCGCCTATATGTATGAGTACCTCAAGACATATGATACAAATATTATACAACATGTCATTCCCATGAAAGCTCAAACCAAACCTTTCCAACAAAATATGAGGAAGATGCACCCCAGTCTTGAACCTCATAATAAAGCAGAGATAAATAAATTGTTGGCGGCTATAATCAATTTTCCAGTAAGGCATACACAGTGCATATCAAACTTAATGTCAGTAAAAAAAATGAATGGGGATATTAGGCTCTATGTTGATTTTAGAAATGTAAACAGATCCTCAAAAAAAGATAACTACCATGTACCTCCCATGGAACAAATTCTACAATGTGTGTCTGGATCAGAAACACTCTCCCTGCTAGATGGATTCTCATAATATAGTCAAGTCCTAGTAACTTGTGAGGAACAACTTAAGACAACTTTCAGAACCAAATGGGGAAAATATACCTATAGAAAGATGCATTTTGGATTGATAAAAGTTGGAGCCACATTTAAACGAGACATGGACATTTCCTTTAGAGGCATCGTAGGAGAATATGTGGTAGTGTACCTAGATGGCATGACCATTTTCTTGAAGAATAAATAAGACCATATATCTCACTTGAAGAAGGTATTTAATCAATGCAATAAATACAACATATCTATGAACTTGAAGAAATCCATTTTTGTCGTAGATGAAGGAAAACGCCTGGGTTTCATTGTCTACAAACATGGTATGTGTATTGAACCTGAAAAGACCGAAGTGATCGCTAATATCCCTCCCTCTCACTAAAATATATCTATGTAGTCATTCCTCATTCCTCGGAAATAAAAATTTCGTCAGACGATTCATACCTAGTTTTTCCGAGACAGTAAAAACCCTACAAGATATGATAAAGAAGAATGCTCAATTTAGTTGGGGATATAAATAAAAGGAGGCTTTCGACAAAATCAAAGAAGATATTAATCAAGCATTGGCACTGTTGAGTCCATATTTTGATCGATATTTTATCCTCTACACATTTTCCTCCCATATTGCATTTGCGGCGGTCTTAACATAAAAGAACTCAGAAGGAGACAAGTTTCCTATGGTTTTTATGAGTTCAGGTCTACAAGGAGTTGAGTTAAATTATCCTAAAGTTGATAAACAATAATACGCGGTGTTCAAAGCTGTCAAACACTTTCGACCATTCTTACTCAAATCTAAAACTGAGGTTATTGTTACTTACCCAGCTATTAGGAACCTCCTGGTAGAAAAGGATCTGGGAGAAAAGAGAGAAAATTGGATTACAACTCTACAAGAATATGACCTAGAGATCAAACCTATGAAGATTGTTAAAGGACAAGGGCTATGGAAATTAGTTGCATAATTACCTTGTGTTGAACCTCATGAAGATGCTCTCTATCAAGACTCTGACCTATTTGAAAAGGAAGTATGCTACATCCCAGTTGATTAAGATCCCTGGTTCTACGAAATGAAATATTACCTAACTCATGGATTGACTCCACATTATCTGGGAACTAAGAAGAAAAGGGATATAAGGCTCAAATCCACCCACTATAAGTTGATACAGGAAATTCTATGTATAAAAAATTATGATGGTGTTTTACTTAGTTTCCTGGAGAAAGTAGATGCTAAGAAAGTCATGTTCGAGCTCCATGATGGACCCACAGAAGAATATTGCGGTGGAGATACCATTGTACACAAAATACTTAGACAAAGATACTACTAGCCTTCCTTATTTAAAGATGTTCATGCATATGCTAGGAAATGCTAGCAGTGTCAAACCTCAGCTGGAAGAGAAAATAAAGTTTATTTCCCTTATATCCTATCATCATCGAGTGCTCCTTCTAGTAGTGGGGGTTGGACTTTATCGAGGAGATCAATACAAACTCATCTCAGTTTCATAAATACATTTTATTGGCCACTTATTATTTCACCAAATGGAGCGAAGCAATCCCTTTAAAAACCATCAACAAAAATAAGGTGATTTCGTTCCTTGAATCACACATCATTACGAGGTTTGGAATTCCATACTTTTTAGTTTTTGATAACGCCAAGTATTTTTCTTCTCTTAAGTTAACTGAATTCTACCTCAAAAAAAACATCAAGGTTAAGTACCAGCTAATTACTTTCCACAAGGAAATTGTATAGCATATTACACTAATAAGAACCCCATTAGAATCCTCAAGAAGACTGTCAACGATAATAAAATAAATTGGAATCTTTCTCTTTAGAATGCTCTTTGGGCTGATAGAGTAACTCCCAAGTCATCCATTGGTAACTCCCCCTTTTTCCTGGTTTATGGAAAAGAAGCCACATTTCCAACCCATACTTTCCTACCTGCTTTACAATTGGCCCAATCCATCCAAGATGAAGTATGTCTGGTAATGAAAGAAAGGTTAAACATGTTGTTAAAACTTGAAGAAGAAATGGAAAAATCTAAGATGAACTTGAATCAACACCAATAAATGGTTAAAAGGTGGTTCAATAAATTAAATGTAGGCGACAAATATTTCCAAGAAGGACATCTTGTTCTCAAGTGGGACAAAGCTAATGAACTTAAAGGAAAACACTCCAAATTCCAGAAACTATGGCTAGGACCCTATCTAATCCACCAAAAAATAAGCCCTGGGACTTTTAGGCTCAAATTACTACAGGGATATGAGGAGGAACTCCCTTTCAATGGAAAAATATTGAATAAATACTTCTCCTAATTAGCTATGGTGATGTAACTCTGTACATAGTAGTTTTTTAGTTGTAGTTTTTTTTTTAGTTTTTCTTTTCAATAATATGACTTCTATTTGAGTTTATTCCTTCCCTTTTCTTCACTTTTATAGTTTACAATAACCCTTGCCACTATATTCTACTCTGGACCAACCATTATTTTGCATCAGATACCCAAGTTTATCTTTGTTAACAAATGGTAACACAAAAAAGAGGAACTTGTTCATCTGTACCAAAATAAAATCTTATGACCTTTAATTTATGTACCTTTCAATGGTTTCCATCTATTATTCACTCTTAAGTGACCACTCTCAGGTCTCATTGATGTTCCTTTTCGATTTTCCTGAAATATTTTGAATTCATTTTCTTCCATATAAATCCAGTGTCTCTTCCCTTTACTTCCCAATTTTAGAATGCATCAACGATTCATGTTTGCAGACCTGCTAAGACAATTTCTCAACTGAGACTAGAAAATAAAAATGACTCACGCATCACCCTGCTTCCTATTTATCGGCACCTATATTTCATTCAAAATATCTAAATTCTACATCTAAAAGGTGGATTCATAAGAATAATCATAAGGAAGTTGAAAACGCTATTGAAAAGCGTGGGAAGTACATGTAAACCCGTCGAGGCTATGGACACTCGCTGGCAGTAGGACCATGCTTGTATGATACTGAGGTATCTTCGTCAGGGCTATGGAATCTCGCTAGAAGCGAAGCAACTCTGAGAAAGAGAGGTAAATAAAAAACTTTGATATGCAGTGGTCGACTTAATTTTCTTCCATGGTGTCACTCTCACAATTTTACTGTGTATTTATGAAGTTTCCCCAAAAAACGATCACTCGAATTATGTGGAAGATCATTGATGACATGTTCTTATTTAAGGCTTGCATAAAGAACATTGAATGTGAGGTACTTAATTTGAATGCTGAATGTACTTTAAAAAAAATGGTAAATGTTTCTCCTATCTAATTGAAGACGCTTTCTCTTTTTGGAATTCAGAGATAACTGGTTCGCTCCAGTAAGTCGTTATCGATTTTGGGCATTTCACAACAACTCCCCCATATTTATAAATTTTATGGGGCCCCAAAAATAGTTTTTTTCCCTTTTATTTTGCACCTATATTCTACCCTACAAGACCTACATCCTTACTTCTCTAAGGCAACCCAAGCTCAACTCAAATCTGTTTCGGGATCGCGTTCATTGGAGTCCTTTTTTTAATGTGTTATTTTAGACCCTGATATTCGCACTTCGATCATTTTGGCTCTTACTATGTTTTCTCTCATGGAGCCCCAAAGTTTGTGATGACCTATAAACCGACCAACCCCTCAAGTGGCTTCCCAAGATTGGATTCTTGACTTCCCATTTTATCGATTCTCCAATGAGTTTTTTTTACTGATTTCGTGACATAAAAGTGTTTCTAAGGAATCAAAGGAATATTACCATCAATACCATCCTCGTCGAGATCCCTTTTAAGCATCATATTATCACATTATGAAAATAAAACTCTAATGGACTCTTGACCCTTCTCGTGCATGTCCTGCACTTTCTCCTAGGCTGAAAGAATATTATTCAATACTGTTTTCGTCGGAGATCAAACTTTTCCATATCCTTCAAACCTTCAACAACCAAGTCCCAAAATCCTGTAAAGAACATAGTTTAGTACGCCTTTCTAAAAAAAAAACAAATATATTCTCGATACCTTCCCCTTGGGTTTTAGTTTTTCCCTCATCCTGAATCACCCTGATGCCAACACAGTGACGGGTCCCACCTCTTTCTGTATCACTATTCATCGATTGACATGTCATGCATACTCACTGGTCCACATGCAAGGTGATATACCTTTGATACCTTTCCCTTCAAAGTTTGAAAAAACCATGATCTTTCATACTCTGAAAGCTCGACTACAATAATGGTCTTATTCGAGGATTTGGTTTAGCAGTATCCCCGATGTTTTAATAAATACACCTATCTTACTTAATAAACTTTAATTATGGAAATGACATGCATTAACGGGAAAATTTAAGTTCAGATTTGGAAATATCCTCGTACACACATGAGTTATAGCATACTCATGCTAGTTTTATGTGCATTACAATTTCTAAAAAACACCCTTTCAGAACAGAACTTGCACCGTAAGTTTTTGAAACTCTGTCCGCGAAGTTTGATTTTCGCCTAGACTCATTCGCCTACTGGGTTTGATTTCTCTATTACCTACATTTGTTTGTTTATCGGTAACCTTTTTTTTCTATCGCTTAACCTTTTTTTAATTATTATAGGTAATGTTTTATTATTAAGATAATATGATATTCCGTTTAATGTGTTATTGCATATTAATTTGGTCATTCGTCATGGAGAGGCAGAACCGAAAATGATCTAGGATCTCGGTGTACTTCTAGGGTGCCGCAGGCTCCAAATTGTAACACACCCAACCCATAAATACCCTTTCTAGGGATGGGGCATCAAATTTTTGTTTTTCGTAACTATCTCAAATCCTAATTCCGGGATCTCCATTGGCTATTGCTCACCACAAGATTTCTAACAGTCACCACCGCACTAAAATCTAATCTTTGGTCTGCAGGGTATTGCCTCCCAAAGTTACCCGGACGATTATTAGCTGGGGTCTTCGGTGTTTGACGTTGAACGCCCCTTTTTCTTACTCCTCGAAGTCCTGAAATATTTTCGCGTGGCCTTGGCCATTCGATGATCATCATTCGATGTTTTATGTTGAACATCCATTTTTCGGCGTTCATCACTCGTTTAACACCGAAATCCTCGTTTTGTGTTGAACGTTCGATGTTCAACGATCGAAGATCGATGTTGAACGTCCCTTTACTATATTTCCCCCCAAATATTTCGAAGTCCTGAAGTCTTAGACTCCCGGTCGCGTCACCAACCACATTTGCCAGGTGAGCATGAACCAGAAGATGCCACACAACGAGGACTAGAGGTGACACATGTCATGCTCTAATATGCATAAGGGATATATGAATCATCCATATCTGGGTGACACGTTTCACCTTAGATGCGAGTCCAAATCACCCTAGATGATGTTAGTGAGCCACTTCAGCCCCCAACATATAGTCTTCTCACTTATTTCAAATCTCATGGTTGAGATATGTCCATGTAGATTCATAGATCCACGACTCCCATTACTTCGTAGCTCCAGGATTCGATTCTTACCAAATCCTCACATCATGAATCCCTCGAAGAGCCAAGTCTCCAAACTCTCTAATCTAGCACCACGTGTCCTCTACCTATCAACGGTTGATATTTACTTCGTCTTTCGCGACTTCGGGAGTTTTCACACCTTGGAAAATCTTGGCCAAGTTCCTTTGGAGTACCAAGTCTCTGGACTATAGGATATCTTGCCACGTAGCCTCTCATCCAATAGTTCTAATCCAATGGGTAACTTTTGACAGGGGACAAGTAGGGGCCACGTGTCGCTCCACGATGCATTCTCGGTTGGTTGGGAAGATGAGAGGGGTTCTCAATGGAGTTCTTAGATCGAAGATTGAGAGGGATTCCAAAGGATTTGAGGATCAACGGTCCATGTTACTTCAGAAGTTCGGCATTTGGGAGTTTGGTGTGTATCTTCCAGCTTCCTTTCCAGACCACGCTCGATATATCGCCATGTGTACCTAGCATTCACGGCTAGGATTTACTCTGGCTTGCAGATCGCCGGGGAAACTTGCATGTCCCTATACTGCCAAATACCCAAAATTTCCTATAACCATTGATCTGTGGACATGAATCCCTCTATTCTCAATGGTCCAGATTGAATTCATGATTCTGACATTTAGGAGTTTCGGTGCTAGAGAACTCCTATTCTCCCAAAGTGGAACTTCTCCAAAGTACTTAACACTACCCTCCCTAAGTCTGATCTAATGACTGAGAGAGGTCTTCATTATATCCCCATATCAACAACCCTCATCAATTCCTGACTTTGGCCTTTGAATATTTTCGAGGGTTGTGGATTCATAAGTCCCGAAGTCCCGAAGCCAAAGTAGCTTCCCTCCTTTCGGGCTTAGTGAGGGTTTCCCAACCCTAAGTCATATGGGATCATATTTGGATTCCGGGCTACACTCAACTCTTAGTCGAGAGTTGATTAAGGCCATGGATATGATCCCTCGGTCACATGGCTAGATAGTCTAAAGGAAACGTCCTTCTCCCACAGAGTTGAACTTGACATTATTGCTAAGGTAAACTCAAAGGGTCGACATGACTTAGACATTTCAGTTAATCCTACCCCAACTCTTTTGCGGATTCACACCCCATAACTCTCTAACGGATAAACTAAGGTAAATCAAAGACCATGTAAATATAGTAGTTTACATAAGAAATGAGCATTTCTAATAATTGTTCAAATACTACAAGACTTAACCATAAACAGAGACATTCAATCATCGCATCCAATATATTGCACGAAGTATGAAAATACTTATCAGAACTGGAAAATGTGAAGTGATTGCTGAAAGGGGTGCATGTTTCCACCGAACCATAGGCACCACCACTCCTGATGGATTTACCACTGGCCAACCCCAAGCTAGACCATGATGCTCTGAGAGATATTATTTCTCCTTGCTCCACAACAGTCAGGGATAGAGGTTACTCTCATCCTCCCATAGGATCTTGGCAACCGGTTTTCTCTACTCCAAAAAAGGAGGTATGTGTGATCACTTCCTTAGTCACTCATCAACCTCATTTATCAGCTTGTAGAAAAACCCTACCCATGGATTATTATAGCCAAAATGAGCTTGCTCCTTCTTTATCCTCTCAACTCTAGAGTGGAAAAACATACTCTCTTCTCTTCTCGATATTGTTTTATCTACTCTTCTTCCTTGTAGATATGTCTCTATAACCCGAATTAATTCCTTTCTTTCCTTCCTAAGAAAGGTTACGCGGGTCTGAATCCCCAACTCGTGGTCAAGCCTGGAAGCCTTAGAAATGGGTACCCTACCCCATCTCCTCATTAACTCTTGAGGATGGCCTTCCAACTACCAACATGACTAGTAATTCATTTTTGGATTAGAGGATTGTTGAGCAATTACGCCTAGTAGGTACTTGTTTGGTGAGGGTCATCTCAACCATTCTTGGTTTCCCTCACCATATATCTAATAGAATCCATGGTCTATCTTGGAAAACTCCCACCTTTCAACAGTTGTGCAACACATATCCAATTTATATTAATAACAAAAAATTCATAGATTGACCCTTTTATACAAAGGTTCATCAAATCAAACATTCACACATATTTAGTCTTCCATAGTCTCTTGGCTAATTATAGTTATATTTAAAAACTAGGGGAAACAGTGGTATTACAATCCCCTCCCCCTTAAAGGAACATCATCCTCAATGTTCTATCTGTCGATGTGTTATGTATGTATAGAAGTAAACAAAAATGGATATGCATGTTTCATGGAATCCTCCATTTCCCATGTAGCCTCATCTGGGCCAAAGTGTTTCCACTGCACCTTGACATGTGAAATGGTTATGTTCCTGAGTGGGGTTTTCTTACTGTCTATTATGCATTGAGGCTCTTGCAATAATTCTCCCTTGGGTTCCACCTGAATCACAGACTAGTCAATAATATGATTAGAATCACGTACATACTTCTTTAATAAAAAAACATGGAAAACATTATGTTCCTTCACTGTGGGAGGAAGTGCTAGCCGATAGGATACTGGTCCCACTCTATCAAAAACTTCAAAGGTTCCACAATACTAAGGTGACAGCTTGGCACAATCTCCCATACTCAAAGATATTTTCCTAGGTCTAACTCGAAGATACAGATGATCCCCTGCTTTGAACTCTCTAGGAGTCCTTTTCATGTATGCATAGCTCTTTTTTATATCATGGGATATCTTCAGATTTTGCCTGATCTCAATTACTTTTTGTTCCATTTACTTTAGCATATATGGACCGATTGTAACTTTGTCAACTAGGTTGTTCCAGTTGATTGGAATGTTTCATTGTCTTCCATAGAGGGCTTCAAAAGGGATAATTTTTAATGACTCTTGATAGCCATTGTTGTAGGAAAACTCACCAGTGGTAGGTAGTCTTACCACTTCTTGGGTTGATGCATTACATGCATCCTCAACATGCCTTCTAATACTTGGTTTACCATCTCTGTATTCCCATCAATTTGAGGGTGATATGATGTAATAAAGAGCAATTTGTTTCAAAACAAACAAACAAATATTTCCAAAAGTTTGAAGTAAATTTTGTATCTCTGTTGGATATAATTTCCTTAGGCATGCCATGCAACCTAAATATCTCTTTCCTGAAAAATTATGGAAATATGTATTGCCTTACAAGTTGACTTGACAAGTATGAAGTGAGAAACCTTGCTCATTTTTTCCACAACTACCATGATGGTGTCGTTCTGTTTGGTTTATCTTGGTAATCTTGTGATGAAATCCATGGAGATGGTTTCCCATTTCCATTCAGGAATTGGTAGGGGATGAAACATCCCTGTTGGGTGTCAGTGCTCTGTCTTTAATTTCTAACATTCTACACTTATCTAAGTAATTATCTATGTCCTTTTTCATTCTGGGCTAATAAAATAGTTTCCTAGTGGTCGTGATCGTTTTCTGATAACCACGATGACCAGTATATGGTATTTTGTGTAGTTCATCCATTATGAACCTCTTCAAGTCATCACAAGTCTTAATATACAATCTTCCCTTGTAAATCAGTAGGCCATCATTAATCATATAACAACCTTCATACTTCATCCCTGTGGGCTCTTTCTTTAGGTATGATGTCACGGTCTTGAAAAATGCATTTGTTTCTTGTGCAGTTTTGACCCTCTCTTTGATGTCTGATTCACTGGTGCTTACAGCTTCCAAGTGAACTACTTTCATACTTATACTAAGGGAATCATCCACCCTATTCTCCTTTCCTTTGATATGTTCTATTTCAAAATCAAACTCACTAAGGAGAGTCATCCACCTAGCTTGTCTCACATTGAGTTTTGGTTGGTCAAACAAATACCTCAACCCACTATAGTCTGTCATAGGTACAAATATTATACCTAAGAGGTAATTCCTCCACATTTTTAAAGCATGCACTATGGAAACCAATTCCATATTGTGGGTCACATAATTTACTTCATGCTCATTCAATTTTCTGGATTCGTAGCAAATCACATGTTCTTCTTGCATAAGGACTCCTCTGATCCCTTCCTTGCAAGCATTTGTACACACAAGGAAGTCCCTTTTTGGGCATGCAATATTCAGTACAGGCGCATTAGTTAGAAGGTATTTCAGTTATTGAAATACTTCTTCACATTCTGATGTCTAAATGAATTTAACCCCCTTTTTCTGGAAAGAGGTGATTGTGCAACCAATCTTGGAGAATCCTTTTATGAAGCTCCTATAGTATCCTGCTAGGCCCATAAAGGATCCGATATTAGATACATCCTTTGGGGTAGGCCAATCCATGATGGATTTAATATTTTCAAGATCAACTACCACTCCTTCCTCAGAAATAACATGGCCTAAGTAATGGACTTGTTTCTGGAAAAAGTCACACTTAGTAAGATTAGCATAGAGCTGATGTTCTCTTATTACTTGGAGTACTACCTTGAGATGTTCTTCATGTTCTTCCCTTTTCTTGGAATAGATTAGGATATCATCAATGAAAAGCAACACAAACCTATCCAAGAAATTTCTGAATACGCTATTCATTAAGCACAAAAAAGTGGTTGGTGCATTGGTAAGCCCAAATGGCACCACCACAAATTCATAGTGACCATATCTTGTCCTAAATGTTGTCTTGTGGATGTCTTCATCTTTAATTCAGACATGATGGTATCGAGACCTCAAGTCAGTCTTGGAGAAGATTGTAACACCCTTTAATTGGTCAAACAAGTGATCGATCCTTGGCAAGGGATACTTATTCTTGATGGTCATCTTATTGAGTTATCTATAATCTATGCACAGTCTAAGTGTTCCATCTTTATTTTTCACAAAAAAGTCTAGTGCTCCCCATGGAGAGACACTAGGCTGAATGTATCATTTGTCCCACATCTCCTTCAACTGTAGTTTGAGCTCAACTATCTTTGGTGTACTCATCCTATAGGGTTTTCTAGACGTTGGCGCCGTTGTTGGTACAAGTTCTATTGAAAATTCAATATCCCTTCTTGGAGGTAGACCCGACACCTCTTCCGGGAATACATATTTATATTCTCTTAATATGGGATGGTCCTCTAGGATGGGTTTGTCATTCTCAACAGAGTTTAGTACTTGTATTTCATACAAGGGACATCCTTTTTTGTAGTACTTCTTCACTTGGAGGGATGATATTTGTCTCACTGAGACAAGATTTTGAATCCCTTGTAGGGTTACCCTTCTTCCTTTTTCATTTTTCACACTCCAAAGTTTCACTGTAATAGTCCAAGTTGGTTTTGTGGGCAGCTAACCAGTCCATGCCAATCAACAAGTCATAAGATCCTAAAGGAAGTATGTTTAGGTTCACTTGGGTGGGTAACCCACTTATAACGAATTGGCATGTTGGTATGAACTCTGTTACTTTTCTTTTGGTTCCAGTGGCTAGTTGTACCATCCATGATTTAACATGCTTAACTTGTTGCAATTTACATTTCTCAACAGTTTGAGGGGAAGAATAACTCAAATTAGAACTAGGTTCAATTAAAATGGAAACATGATTTTTGGAAATTGTACCTTCCATATCCACCACTGAAGCTTGGTGATTAGCTTGTCTTTTATCCAATCTTGCATAAATTTGTGGCATGATCCTAGCCACATAATTGACTTTGTTAGCCTTTTGGATGTTGTAGACCCTCTTATTGATTTGTTTCCTATGCAGACAATCCCTTAGTAGATGTTCCTCTCCACAACCCAAACATTTCAAGGGTTCTCGCTTCTTGTTATGAGTCTTACTTGGAACTGCTCTGAATAGTTTATTTCCACTTCGGGATGGAAAATTTTGTTGATACACAATTCTAGTAGGAAAGCTCATCCTAGAGCTCTTAAATATAGAGGGTTTAAACCCCTTCTTCTTGAATCCCAAATTGTTATTTTTCTTCTAGCCTTCATGGGGTTATGTCTTATTCTTGAATTTCTCATAACAATACCTTTCTTTTCGAATGGTATATTATAAGATATTTGTCTCATCAAACTCAATTCTATCCCAGTAGGACTAAGGTAATCCACTAATAAATCATTGCATATTTATTTTTTCATCCTTTATGTGTTGAAATATTGTAACTTCAAAGAGTATTCTAATTATTATTGATATATTATTCATTATATCAATGCCCTTTTGCGGATTGATCATGTCTGGTATTGCAAATGACCAAATCCCCTTTTGCGGATTGGTCAAACCCTATTGTAATAGGTAGAATGAGAAGTCAGCCCTAGAATATATTAAAGGTGGTTATAACCACCCATAATAAGAAGGCGGCCCTGCCGGTGAAAAGACACCTCCGTCCACACGTGCCAAATTGTATAAATAAAGAGGCTAGCGCCTCATTTGTATATACACTCACTTGTTCATCAGAGCCCAAGTTCAGAGCTGCAGTCGAAGAAGAAGGAAGAGAGAGAGAGGTGCATTCTTGGGAGAGGAATTTCTCTATTTGTTTGAGTTATCTCTTGGAATTGTATTGGCTATCTATATTAAGGAAGTTTTTGCTGGGTTTTCTCCCCCATGAGGGTTTCCCAAGATAAATGATGTGTCTCTTGTGATTTTGTATTTCTCAGTGATCCTAATTATGCTATGGTTATCTAGTGAAATGAAAGGAAACCTAATAATAGCTTAAACTTTAACATGGTTTCAAAGCTAAGCTAAAGAGAGCATCTTTCACAAGAGAAAGAGAAAACCGTCACTATTGTCGTACATGAAAATTAGGGCTTTTTATTGAAGAACAATTCCAGCCCCAAAACCATCTAGAAAAGTGCACCCTTCCTCAAGGATTACTTTGGCATCCTCAGTGCAAATTTTCAGTGGCTAGATCTCCCGGAAAGTAAAACCCTAGTTTTCACAAAGTACTGGAAAACTAGAAGCACCAGTCTAGAAATATGTTGATCAAGTTTGAAGGGGTAAATTTGGATTTTCTAACATCTAACCACACCAGGATACTCACCTCAGCCAAGCGCACCTCCTGGTAAGTTCAAAATTCGATTTTGAGCATTTTCATTTTTTGGTCATTTTCCTAGCTCCAGGTAAAAGATGTCTGCAAGCACTAATCTTGTTGAAAAGATAGAAGGTGTGGAAAAATTCCATGCCTAGAAGTATAAGATTAGACTCATTCTTGAAGAGAATGACCTAGAAAGATTCGTCAAATAAGAAGTACCAGAACCCACCAATGTTGTAGAGAAAGAAAAGCACCAAAAGGACACAATTAGGGCTAAAAGAATCATTACAGATTCTATCAAATATCACTTGATTTCTCAAGTTTCTTAAAAGAAGACTCCAAAATAAATGTTTGATTCCCTAACTATATTATATGAAGGAAAGAACATAAACCGGAAGATGAATCTAAGAACTCAACTCAAGAATACAAGGATGCAGAAAGGAGAATCGATCTAGGAATACTTCTCAAGAATATCTCAATTCAAAGAACATCTAGAAGAAATTGGAGATACTATAGATGAAGAAGAACTCATAATGACGGCCCTTAATGGTCTCACAAGACCATGGGATGCATTCATCCAAACCATTTGTGCCAGAATGGAGAAACTAAAATTTGATAGTCCTTGGGAAGAATGTATTCAAGAAGAAACAAGAGTAACTAACCAATAAGCTTTACTATCAAGAGATGAAGATCAAGCCCTAGCTACTCACACTAAATAAGGAAGAAAGAAGTCTTACTTCCAAAAATAAACTCATAAAGAGTCTCACCCCCCAAAAAAGTCCATGCATAAAGAATCTCAACCGAAGAGATTCCAGAAGAAAGGACAAAGAAAAGAAAGAGACTTATCATCTTACCAATGCTACCATTGTGACAAGATAGGACATATTGTGAGACATTGTCCAGCTAGACGAAAAGAATACAAGAGGAAAAATAAGAGGCACCATGCCCATGCAGTTGAAGATGAAGAGCCACCCGCAAAGATGATAAGAGAATGCATTGAATACTATGTCTTAATCTCGGCCCTCTCAGAATCAATATCACCTGGAGAGGACACTTGGCTCATTGATAGTGGTGCTTCCAAGAACATGACAGGTCAAAGAGATATTCTCTCTTTCCTTTCAGAAAAGAAGTTTTCTTAGAAAGTAACACTTGGATATGATTATCAATACCTTATCAAGGGAGTGGGAGAATAAAACTACAACCTTAATTAAGGGGCTGCAATGAAGATGAAGGACGTACTCTATGTACCAATTTTGACAAATAACCTACTCTCCATATCAGCTTTAGAAAATAAATTCTTCAGAATTGTCTTTATAGATGGAGAACTTCTTATGTGGGCTAATGGTAAAACCATGAAAGAAGCAATCGTCATTAGAAAGGAAGAAGGTGGCTTGTATAATCTAAAGGATCACTCAGAAGCTGTCATGACCCATGCCAAAGATAATCCATGTGAACTTTGGCATAGAAGATTAGCCCACATCAACTACAAGGCATTATTGTATGTATGCAAGGTAGTCATAGGTCTACCAAAACTCAAGGTTGACCATGAAGGCATGTGCAATGGATGTGCACAAGGGATGAATATCAAGGACCCTTTTCCGAAGAGAGACAATAAAGCATAAGGAGTATTAGAACTCATTCACTTAGACATGTGTGGCCCAATGCCATCATCCTCCATCAGTGGGTATGTATACTATATATATTTTATTGATGATTATTCTCATAAAACCTGGGTTTACTTTTTGAAATCAAAAGAGGAAGTGTTCAGTAAATTCAAGGAATTCAAATCCTTGAGAGAGAATCTTTATGAAAGAAAGATAAAGATACTCAAGTTAGATAAGGGAGGAGAATACACCTCAAAAGAATTTGTAAATTATTGCAAAGATTTCGGGATCAAGAGGGAGCTCACCACTCCCTATAATCCTCAACAAAATGGTGTAGCAAA
>SNQJ01S0167245.1:0-14202 GCA_010110895.2 Picea sitchensis | reverse complement strand
TTCTAAAATATGATAATGTATGTTATAATACTTGAAATATAAAGACATTTGTCCATTAATGGATTGAGATTGGGCTCTTGTGGACCATAAAAGTATTTGCAAAAAATATTATGAAGAGAATAACATGGAGTGGAGAACGAGCAATAGGATCTGGAAAAAAGACAAGGAGGGAGTTATCAAAATTTGACATACTTTTCCAATGAAAGAATAAATATAATTGTATGAAATCTGATAATGAAGAAGGTATGTAATCAATATGGACTTACTGTGATGGAGTCTCTCTCTTTCATTTTCTTATTAATGCACCATATATATATATATATATATATATATATTTGTTTATTGCAGTTAAGCGGTCGGTTGTAACCGCTTCTGTTGGAAATTTAGAAATCTTGGTTATAGCCTTGTTTAACCATTCTTGAATATATTCTCTTAAGGGAGAAATCATTACTTCTTTATTTACTTTGATATTTAACAATTCACTCTCAATTTATTTATGGTCAATAGATAAATTTAGGAATATAGTTTAAATTTCCTCATTTTTATTTGTGTACTTAACAAGCCAATTATCATTGCCATCATAAGGATAACCAACCATACTATCAAATTTTTCGACCAATGATTTCTTCAAATTTTCGATTTGCTCTTCAAATTTGTCTCTGCTCATGATCAGTGAATTTGATATTAAGCTTGGATCTGAAACTTCGATAGTGGTGCCCACAATATCCAAACCAATAATCTTTGAGTATGCTACAATATTTTTCCATGATATTTCTTTTAATTGATTTAATAACCCCTTTAATGTATTAATTCTTTCAATCCAACATGTCTTTAATTGTTTCATACGACTCAATGAGGGAAAATCTTCATGTTTTCTCCTATGATCTGTCATTGCCGACATGTTTTCTACAAACGTAACAACTCCATCTATGAAGAATCCTTCATCATTCTTCAAATATTCATTTAAGTATTCTTTAGTATTTTGAATTCTGAGCCTGACAATGGAAATTGTTTTTTCCAGGTCCCATAAATATAGAATAGGAGACATTATTTTCTTTATATTATTTTCAACAAAGGGTCGAGTAGCAATGATTAAGCTTGAAATTCCTTTTACTCTCAGATTTGACTATGGAGTTCCTTAAAGAGTTCTCTCAGGTTGTATCATGGCGACTGGGGTTGCCAATATGGGCGGGGACATGAGAGTTTCCTCCAATTATTTGACTCTCTCCTTAAGCCTAATATTTTCCTCTTCCATATTAATTATTGAAACATCTAATGCATCTTGTGTGACCTTATGAATTGAGGATAATTTTGATGACGACATGTTTTTAGTATCAATGGTGGACCATGACTTTCCCTTCTTATTCTTTGAGGTCTTTATGTTATCACATATTCTTGTAGGGGGGTGTTTTCCCTTAGGATTTGGCCATTGGAGGACAAAATGCGAAAGAAGGGGTCTTAAAAAACTCACAGTTGTGTTTCATCCAAACTCGAGGTGCGTCGTACTAAGGCGCGCACATATTGGGGCAACGAAGAATTCCACTTCGGGAATTTTGAAGTGAGGAAGGCGTGAAACCCCCGAGTCCTAAAGTGAGAAGACAATCTAGGTCATCCAAACTAGAGGGGCATGTGGCGGAAGATTAGCGAATTCACGATTTTGCGAGTCAGGGTTTTAGCGTGGAGCATGATGCAAGTTCACAAAATGTGAAATTCTAAAATCGTGGTTTCGAAAATCGGAGGCTTGATAGGAAGCAGCGCCCCGATTCCTCGAAAAGCGAAGTCTCGAAGACATTCGAGCACAGAGCCCCAAATCATGGCCCAAGGTCATATAGAAAAGTGGGGCCACAAAGAAGAGTAAGCGCCTATTTATTGGTTGGTGATTGAGGTTATTTGGGGAAACGATCATGGCCGTCAAATTCAAGGTAAGTCTTACCGCCGATCTGGATGGGCCATTTCGAAAATTTGAGCATCGGGATTTTTGGAATCAAGTGGAGTGAAGACTCCCGAAATGAGAAATACCAAAATTTCATATGGGATGAGCGTGAGGTCATGGTCCAAGGTCGCATGGAGCGATGGAAAAGAGTTGTGTGAAAGGTCGAAAGTGCTCGTATTTTTCACAGAAAAATATCTACATGGCCTTGAGGCACCGGGATCGACTCGGAGGAGTCGTGAGCACAACCTGGAGCATTCATGGGTGTCATGCCTTGTCCCGATCTCGATGAAAGTAGTTAATGAAAATGGGGGAGGTTGTTGAAACCTCGTCTCACCCCATAAATGGAAATCATGGAAGAGATGGTCATGGAGGAAGACTGTCAGCCCAAAGTTCCCCTGTCAACGAATTCTCCTGCAAAGCCCATACTGATCTGAGATCACGTCTGACAAAAGAATGCAATTGTAGACTGACAGAAGAGATGCAGACACAAATCTTTGATTGCAGTAGCCAGGTCACACTCCTGGTGGTGGAAATTTGTTCTGAGTATAAAAACTGGGTTTTGATAGTTTGTTAGGGTTGATGGTAGAGAAAAGGTCCCGTATTGTAAATTTTTAAATGAAGCTTCTGGTTCTCTAGTTATGCGTTGTAGTCTGAGATTTCTTGTTTAATGATATTCAAGTTTCTTGATCCCTCTTGTTTCCCTCTGATACTGAAAGAGTTCATGAGTGATTGATTCACATGAATTATTGTGATTGTATTATGATGAATGTTTGATCATAGTGTTGTTATAATACCTTTCAGTTTCTTTGAGATTTGAATTCAAGAAGATCTTGTGTTAAGTTTTTCCTCTTTGGGCTGTCGAAAGACCTGACATCCGCGACAGATCCCTACACTCTCCTCACCAAAGTCTTCTCTCTACTCACCCTTAGTCCAACTTACTGACTGAATTTGATTCCATACCTCAACTTCTTATGCTTGCTAGTCCAATTTTCTGAGTTAAAATGATATCATCCTACGTCTGCACCCATTTGACCTCTTTAAAACCAACTAATGACATAAAAATCTGATGGGTACTGGGCTTATATTCTACGCAATCCGGAGGTGGCTTCTAGTGCTAACATTTATGGCATCATTGTCGGGGATGAAACTGAAGATATCTTCCCTGAGAGAACGACAACGAGCTTCTGATTCTGAAGGTGCATCAGGTATAAGAACCATTGAATATTGTGCTTGCACCTAGCGAATCCACTGAGGTGAATCCACTATCTCGGCTCAACTATTTTATTGTGACTGCTTCTGGCTACACCTGGTAGCCCCCTAGGAGAACACAACGATCAGTTCTAGTCTTTGATGGTGAACAAATACCAGACACACTCATTCTGCATATCATTCACCTGGAGACTCCATGGTTGAAGGATCGATTGGCGACTCCACTGGTTCGAAATGAAAAAAATCATGGAACAGAGGTTTTCTCCTTTTAATTTTTCGGATGTTCCTAGTTTTCCTAATGTTGTCCTTACTATGGATGAATGGGGTAATTATTTTCCCATATTTAGAGAACATATAGAGGACAACCCTACTCGTCATCTCCATGATTTTCATGAACTCATGCATCAGTGGGAGATACATCATGAGGATGTTTTAATGAAGATGTTCATGTTCTCATTGGATAGGGATTCCCGTGAGTGGTATCAATACTTTCCCCCTGCTAGCATCTCCTCCCTGGAATAGTTTCATGCAACCTTTAATAAGCATTGTCAAAGGTATTATTCCTCTGAGTTAATCTGTCATAATTGTTGTGAGGAATGTGAAGGACATGATCAAGATATGGCTGTGACCATTGAAGTCTGTGAGGATGAGAGTCATGAGGAAGATGAAGATGCTTTGGGCAAAGTAATGAAACTGATAAATTATCTCTCTGCCAAACTAGAAAGGTTGGAATCTAAAGAAAGCCCAGAGGATTTTCCAGTCCTTGAGGCAGATGTTCTTGGTATCTATACTGAGGATGATAATGAAGATTTCATAGTTGTAGATGCCTTGCATTTTTCTCCTGAGGTGCCTATTGTCCCTATCATTGATGATTATTCAGATGAAGAGCAGCAGGGCCCCACATCACAATTTGCTAACCTGAGGAGAAACCAACCTGTATATGAAAGCTACGAATCAAATTCAGAGCTGGATATGTCGGATTTCCAAGAGCATACAAAAGATCCCTGTCCTTTATTCATTAACGAAAATCATCATGAGAAAATCATCCATCTTGTGTAGCAGATTGAAAAGAAGATCTTTCCCATGGGTCTTGTTTATGATGATTATGACTCTGACCCTTGGGAAAGCCATAAATAAGAAAAGGAGCAGCAGAAGGGGCAGTTCATAGCCTTCCCAGAGCCTGTAGGTGAGCAGCCACCACCTGATACTAGTCATCCTGCATCAGCTTCTCATCCACCTATGCTTATTAGAGAATTTCAGCCATGTGTGATTAGCTGTGGAGCAGATTGGGCTGTCTGTTACAAATTTTCTAGAGTTTGCCACTCATTCTATGAGCCCGTCAGTGAGTACATGGAGCTGCATTTCCTTCATTCCTTAGAGTCGCCTAGATTTTTCTCAACTTTAGCCTTTCGAGGAAATTTGAAGGATGTAACCATTCTGTTGTCACAGTTGCATCGTCTGTTATCAATCATTGACAGAGTAAAGGAACTTCCAGTCAGGAAGTTACTTGAATGGCTATGGTGGAAATTCACTTTCACCTAGCACTGTGTAAAAATAAATTAGTTTTGGACTGTATATAAGTAAGCTCCCTGGAGCATGTGTGTTTATTTTCATTTTTTACTTGTCGGCTTGTATTCCTCAGCAGGGTGTTTTGAGCTTGACTCTGTATCCCAACAGAAGGCGACTGGAACTGCAAAAGATATCTTACAGCCTCGTAGGGAGGACTCTATCCCCCATGGAGCCTAATGTTATCACATATTCTTGCAGGGGGGTGTTTTCTCTTAGGAGTTGGCCATTGGAGGACCAAATGCGAAAGAAGGGGGCTTAAAAAACCCACAATTGTGTTTCATCCAAATTCGGGGCACATTTTGCTAAGGCTCGAGCATATCGGAATAGTGGAGAATGCCACTTCGGGAATTTTGATGTGATGAAGGCGTGAAACCCCCGAGTCCTGAAGTGCGAATAAGATATGGGTCATCCAAACTAGAAGGGCACGTGGTGGAAAATTAGGGAATTCGCGATTTCGCGAGTCGGGGTTTTAGCATGGAGCATGATGCAAGTTCAAAAAATGCAAAATCCCTAAATTTTGGTTTCACAAATCATAGGTTTGACAGGAAGCAGTGCCCCGATTCCCCGAAAATCGAAGTCTCGAAAACATTCAGGGACAAATCCCTAGGTCATGGCCCAAGGTCATATAGAAAAGCAGGGCCACAAAGAAGAGTAAGTGCCTGTTTATCGGCTAGTGACTGAGGTTATTCGGGGAGACGATCGTGGCCATCAAATTCAAGGTAAGTCCAACTGCCGATCTGGATGGGCCATTTTGCATGTTCGAGCATCGATATTTTTAGAATCAAGTCGAGTGAAGACTCCTGAAATGAGAAATCCCAAAATTTCATATGGGATAAGCATGAGTTCATGACTCGGGATCGCATGGAGCGATGGAGAAGAGCTGCATGAAAGGTCGAAAGTGCCCGTATTGTTCACAGAAAAATATCTGCATGGCCTTGAGGTGCCGAGATCGTCTCAGAGGAGTCATGAGCACCACCTGGAGCATTCATGGGTGTCAAGCCTCATCCCGATCCCGATGAAAGTAGTTAATGAAAATGGGGGAGGTGGTTGAAACCTCGTCTCACCCCATAAATGGAAAGCATGGAAGAGCTGGTCGTGGAGGCAAACTGTCAGCCCAAAGTTCCCCTGTCAACTAATTCTCCTGCAAAGCCCATACTGATCTGAGATCATGTCTAACCGAAGAATGCAAGTGCAAACCGACAAAAGAGATGCAAACACAAAGATTTGATTGCAGTATCTAAGTCACACTCCTGGTGGTGGCAAGTTGTTCTAATTATAAACACTCAGTTTTGATAGTTTGTTAGGGTCGATGGTAGAGCAAATCTCCTGTATTGTAAAGTTTTAAATGAAGCTTCTGGTTCTCTAGTTTTGCGTTGTATTTTGATATTTCTTGTTTAATGACAGTCAAATTTCTTGTTCCCTCTTGTTTCCCTCTGATACTGAAAGAGTTCATGAGTGACTGATTCACATGAATTATCATGATTGTATTATGATGACTGTTTGATCATAGTGTTGTTATAATACCTTTCAGTTTCTTTGAGATTTGAATTCAAGAAGATCTTGTGTTTAAGTTTTTCCTCTTTGGGCTGTCATAATACCTGATGTCCGCGGAAGATCCCTACACTCTCCTCACCAAAGTCTTCCCTCTACTCACCCTTACTCCAACTTATTGATTGAAGTTGATTCCATACCTCAATTGCTTATGCATGCTAGTCCATTTTTCCGAGTTAAAACAATATCATCCCGAGTATGCGCCCATTTGACCTCTTTAAAACCAACCCGTGACATAAAACTCTAATGGGTACTTGGCTTACCTTTGAAGCAATCCAAAGGTGACTTCTAGTGCTAACACTTTCAAATGTAAATTTCTTTGAGTACTTATCAAATAAAACATTTTTTATAGAAAATGTCTCTTTGTCATAGAAGATATCATCTTGAACAACCAATACAGTGGATTGTACATTTTCTTGAGTGCGTTCTTATTTCTCTAGAAACCAGATATTTTCAATGTCAACATCTAAATCTGTATTATGAAGAAAAATATCATTTTCAAATGCATTTTTTTCTTCTCCTTCTTGCTGAGAATTAACTCTTTTCCTTTTCATTTTTAATATATGGGGGTTTTCTAAACTTCCTTGAGGAGGATTTATTTCTCTTTCATTACCTGAATTGTTACTACTGGATTTTCTTTGTTGGGCCTTAATAGACAAATAATTTACTTTAGGAAAAAGAATTATGTGAGAAACAATGGGTGACTGAGCATTTCTTTCACTTGAGGGTTTCCCTCTTTGCTAATAATGTTATGTATTTCTCACGTTTGTCTCTATGTCTCCATAATTTTTATCAACACCTTGAAAATGAGGGTCATGACTATCTCCATCTTCCACCCCAGATGTGAGTGTATTGATTGTTGTGGGGATGAGGTCGACTGATACCATGTGATTATAAAAAATATGGTTAGGGTCAAACCCTTTGATTTCTTCTACAAACTTGAAATTAAACTGGTCAAAGTAAGAGGCATATTCATTAGTTTTGGAAATTCCTCTTAAGAGAATTTCACCAACTCTCCAAGGAAGAGGAATAAATTGTTTTTTCCTTCTTTCATAAAAAGCATGAAACAAGAAATTATACTTCCTCGCCAAATCTATGATGAATAACTTGTCCAACACATAATAAGGGAGAAATATAGGGTTTTCATGAGAACATAAAATCCTAATGATGTTGTAATTATCAATTTTATGCAAAATTCCCTTTTTATTAAAAAATGTGAATGCTTCCAATGAAATCCTAGAAGTATCTTCTCCAAAGATTAATTTCTTAAATTCAGAGACAAAATCATTGTAAACTACATAAAAATAATGGATAACTTTCTGCATGTAGAGATATTGATACCTAATAATGGACAGATAGTGGGAGGGAAGGAGGGAGAGAGATATAGGGAGGAGGGAGAGAAGTGGAGGGAGGGAGTGAGGGAGAGAGAGATAGGGAGGAGAGAGAGAAGTTGAGGGGGAGAGGTAGGGATAGCACTAACAATATCAGAAGAGAGGTCGAGAGTGAGATGGAGAGATGATGCAGACCCCCTGCCTCAGCAGGGTCCGTTGACTCCTGGTCTACGGATCGTTCAATCTCCTCAATCTGGAACAACTCTGTGGGTTCCTATTGGAACCTCTGAAAAAAAAATCCACAGGTCCTTTTGAAACTCGACCTGCGCGAACAAGCACCAGGAGAAATCTTATCTCACGCAACCACGAGTTGTATCTGCACACCTAAAAAAAGGCACTTTGTATTTTGGAACCTCGGGTGTTCTGCATACAAGCCACTCAACTCNCCCGATCGATGTCTACGATCGTATCATGACTTCGCGTGTCGGAGAAATGAACGTGAGTCAACTCCAACTCTTTGTTCTCCAATATCCCAATATTCGGGTTAAGTTCTTAGCCTTCACTAGCTTGTCCCTTAACCTCCTCTTCGTGTGACCCTTTCCTGTGACCTGGGGCTAATCCTACGAGCACGTTCGGACTTCGTGTTTCGTGAACTTGGAACACAACCCAACGCCTGTCCTTCAAAATCCCGATCCCCGAACTTTCAAAGTCCCCTCCCCTAGGTCAACGGTCAGGGCTCTCTTATGATCTAATGGCCACTATCAAATCGCAAACTCACGCCTCGTGAGTTGTTATGATTCTCCCCTTTGAATTTTCTAACGTAGAGTCAAAAAAACACTGACCACTCGCCATGCGTCCCTTCCAATCGACGGTTCCAATGATATCGAGATTTTGTGACTTGTGACATCCAAGTCATAACCTCCTTCACATTCCTGACTCTCGATCCTCCGATGTGTGTGGATCTCTGCCATCTGTACCCCGGATCTAATGGTCCAGAATGATTTCATGATTTCGCCTTTCATGAGTTTGCTCCTCTTCTCCTTGCAAATCTCCTGATGTCCGATTCCACGAACACCCCAAATATTTTTCCACCTTTCACCTCCGAAGATGGAAGGTCCTGATGATTTCGTAAGGATCAACAATCATGATCCTTTCGTGAGTTCGCATTTCGTGAGTTCTCAAAAAATTCCCTTTGACCCTCCTGAGTCGTGAGTCAGCGAAATGTTGATCTGTTGCCACCTGTCCTCAGATGATGGATGGTCCTGATGATTTTGGGACCATGGATGGTTCTGATGATTTTGGGACTTGGTGTATTGCGATGTCCACACTCCTGTGTAACTCTAAAGGGTTAAACCTCATGCATGTTCCTCTAGATCCAATGCCTGTTGGTCAATGCCCTCAGATCTGACGGTCCAGATCTGATATTTTGTTGCACTCTCTTCTGGGTGTCTAGATGTGAGATTCAATGACCCAAATCCCTTCCTCTACAGTTGATATGACGGTTGTTGTGCTCCTCCTCCTAAGCTTGGATTTCTTCTTAACTTGGAAGATTTCCAACATTTCAAAGGCTTCGGCCTTTGATTCCTCTGCATTCCCTGTGACTTTGGGTCTCACCTGCGTTCTGGAAATCCTATCTTTGTTGATATTTCGAACTTGAAATAGCTCTCTCCTCTACACAATCCTTGTGCTTTGACTAGCCTTCAGATGTCTATATTTCAACACTTCGTCCAAGTGTTGGCCTGGTACAGTCCTTGCACAGGTCTTTGTCGAGGGTATTTCAGAAACTCTGTAAGTGTCTTCCTCCAACACTTCTCTTATCTATGAACTTGAAATAGATTTCTTCTCGTGCACTCATTGCACTTGCTCGATGCCCACCTGGCAGAGCTTCTACAAAACCTTCAATAGTTCTGTCTCTTTGTGCCTTCTCTGCACAATCTTCCCTCCAAGGTGTTCAGTAACCTTGAGTCTCTCTTGAGTCTACAAACTATCCTGGTGTGCCCTCCTGGCACGTTCTCCTATGAACTCAACATAGAGATTCAGATGTGCACTCCTTGTGCTGGCTATAGAACCTCTAATGTTCTATTGTGCACTCCTTGCACATCCTAAAGAACCCAGAACGATATAACAAAACTCAATGAAGATAAAAGAAATCTATCTTCCTACTATAAATGAAAACCTATCATACATCTACGTCATTCATTCATGAAATACAAAATACATGAACAACAATATGCAGGAAAAACTGCTTTTCTACTATATCTATGTGTCTATACAGATGATTACAAAAACTAGACTATAACAAAGTCCTAGTTTTCTCAAGCTCTCTCACAGAACTTCTAAGACCTCCTAAGGCCTTCTAAGACTCTCTCTTCCATCCTCTCCTAATTAAAAAAGAGGGCTCCACAAGCTTATCCTCTTCACTGCCTTAGTGCCATCGTTATCCCAGTTACGACACCATACTTCTATGGCTACATTACATAAATGGATGCCCAGACCTAACTATGATCTAGACTCACTATAGGTAACCATTTAAGGCAACCCTATCCACTACCTGTACAAAGGCATGGCCTAGCATTTATCATCCTTACAACATGAATAATCCGTATAGGATTATTTCAAATTTAAAAAGATGGGAGGGTCGACGCGTCTCCCTTTCTCCAATGCACGTCTTTGTGTTGGCGTGTTGGCGCATTTTCTGAGGTGGAGAAATGCTCCTGCATCATACTCCCCTGCTAGGAAAAACATGAGCTCCTTCTCATGAGCTCCTCTTCTCTAGTGTTGAAATCCACCTGGATCCCAAATTCCCTTCTGGAGTTGTTCTCTTGCTCCTTTCCAGTTATGTTGTTGTTGTTTCTGCTTATTATTTTTCTTTCTTGCTTCTATGGAAGGTTCTCCTCTATTCATCTTCCCTTTATTGATTGCTTCTTGCGCTGACCTCAACATCAGCCTCCATATCTCCTCTATCACTCTGTCCAGCTTCTCCAGTGGCTGGCTCTTTTTATGCAGTCTTCTCGGCTGCAACTCTTCCTTATCGATGGGTAGATCATCTTGATCCCCCATATAATTTTCTTCTTATTTTGTGGCATTAGTTTTCCACCCTGATACAGACTACAGTTCTGCAATCTCTTCTTGACTGACCTATTGCTCAGTCACCTCCTCTGACAGATTATCTTCTACCATTTCTCCTTGTGTTGGCTCAAGTCCAAGTTCTTCCAGTTGTTCCTGGGGATGGTATGCTCCATATGTCTCCAACTTAGTCTATTGGATGTGAAATATTTGCACCATTTCCATTGTCTCTAGGGCTTCCAATTACTCATACAGATAAAAAAAATCCATGCTATCTGCTTCCTCCTCTGCTCGAGGCTCCAGTGTTGCAGTCATCTTTGTTTTAGTTTCTAGTCTGAAATTCTTGAGCAATTATATTGAATGCTCATCTCCCACAATTTGCATGACTGTCTGTTGGCATCCATATTCTAGTTCTGGATTGTTCAATCAATCCTCCAACATCTCCAACTCCTTCTCCCATTGAGTGAGAAATTCATATGAATTCTCCTCTTTTTCTACTGGGGCATACATCAATATCTGCTCCTTCTCCTCCTCTTTGACAGCCTTTGGTGGTTGTCCTTCCTCTGTTGTTGCATCTGTAACACATGCTATGGCCTCAACTGGGCTATCTGGTAGGCATATCTGAATTCCCCCAATGATCATAACGCTCCTTTGATATTCCTCTTAGATGGTGAGAGTATTTAACTTCTAATCATCTTCATTCAAATGGTATGTAAACCCACATGAATATTCTCCTATAAGAACTCCTCGCTGACATAAAATCACTTCTGAGATCCCGAGACTTTCAGATAGTCTCATCTCCTTCTCCCTTCCCACCTGGAAATTTGGGAGTTTTCTGTTGCCCACCTGGTAGTCTATGCGATCAACTGATCCTGTATCGTTTCCCACTTGGCAATCTAAAATTTCGACACTACTCCCCTGGAAGTATTCAAGACCTCCACCTAGTCTCTTTCCATTTCCCACCTGACAACATGAAAGTCCATTTTCTCCCACTTGACAGTTTATAAGATCTTCATCTGATCTCTTCTCCTCTTCATCACTGATATTTCTCCCAGTTTCTAGTTCACAGATGTGAATCAGTTCCTCCTCTATGTCACTAAGGTTTTTAGTATGCCTCAGCCACCTTCTCATCATCTTTCGCTGTCCTTTGGCCAACAATCTCTTAACTGGCCACTTCACCTTCTTCTTCATGGGCCACTCATATACCCAATGCGCTTTACCATTCTGTTGCATTTGGAATGCAAGCTTCTCCATTCTTTTTCTTATCTCACTGAGCTCCATATCCATCTCTCAACTACATTTCTTCTTGTGGCCTTCTCTTTGACCACGTTCATGGCCTTTAGTAGCCATTTTCACCTTCCACCTACCCTCTTAGAAATCCTATGCATTACTCTACATCCAAGAGCATCTCCATATTCTCCCACAACTCACCTGGCTGTTTAAAATTTTGTTGTTGTGTCCATGCAACAACTTCTCATAGAGCATCAATACTCTACTTCCTTCACCTGTCGTCTATAGAAAAACTCCTACTTGCGATACCACCTGATGTTATCGGGTCATCTCCTTTCATCTTCTCTCCTTTGTCTGCTATCTATGAAAAAAAATAATGGCCTCCTCCTCTTTCCATTTTGCCTGGAATCTACAGACAAAATTTTTGTCTCTGATACCACCTCATGCAGACCCCCTCCCTCAGCAGGGTCCACTGACTTCCCAGTCTATGGATCGTTCAATATCCTCGATATGGAACAACTCTTTGGGTTCCTATTAGAACCTCTGACAAACAAATCCATAGGTCCTTTTGAAACTCGACCTCCATGAACAAGCACCAAGCATAAGCTTCTCTCACACGACCACAAGCTGTGACCACACACCTAACAAAATGCGCTTCGTATTTTGGGACCTCAAGTGTTATGCATACAAGCCACTCAACTCTCTTGAGTCTCTATCTCCCGATTTATGAATCCTCTTGGGGACCAAATCTGACGGTCTTTCTTTCTCCCCGATGGACGACTACGATCATATCGCGACTTCGCATGTTAGGGAAATGAACGTGAGTCGACTCCAACTATTCATTCTATGATATCCCAATCTTCGGGTTAAACGCTTAGCCTCCGCTAGTTTCTCCCTTAACCTCTTCTTTATGTGATTGATCTGAAAATGATAAAGGCTTGTATTCTTGAAAATAATTGCAAGTTTTAATTCAAGTGTGCTTATGCAAAAGGATCAATTTGCAAACACAATTTTTATAGAAATACACATTCAAGATGTAGATATTAGGCAGCAAATAACAGTGAACAAAAAACACATAACACAGCAAATGATAAAGGAGTTCACCCCTCTCTTGGGCTACATCTCCTGGTCCAGCTTCCAATGGATCTTTTATATTATTTTCTCAAAGTGCTAAAATATGTGTTTTACAATGCTCAAAATGCCAAATAGATGGCTCCAATGGGTTCAAAACGTTAAAAAACCCCTAGATGGGCTTTTTCGGCACCTGATTTGGCCAAAAATTGAAGAAGATAGGCTTCCTGGAAGTTCCCCTTCAAACTTGTTGTCTTTGGATCACCAAAATGCACCTCTGTGTGTCCAAACTAGCCCACGCAATCATTTCCATGCTAAAACCTAGGACCAAGTGCATAACCGAAAACCGCCCAAATTGTAGGATGGTTAGGGAACCTAGCCCCTAACTGCCAATCCATTGGGCATATGGCCATATGACTGTGCATAAAAAAGGGCTAAACTCCAATCAAATGAGCAACCGACAAGTGTCAGGGCATGGATTAAACCATTGGTAATTAAACTCCCGCGCAATGTATGAATCACTGGTCATATGTGTTGTTGACTCCATTTGAATTATGTGTGTAGGTAGTCATATGTTATACGTATATGAACGGGGCTCTGAATTCATTTGAAAAATGCGCGTGGGTAGGTCATATGATAAGCCACATGTGAATGGGGTTCGGGGCTTAGCCCCGGCCCGGATCACCCCCAACCATAATACAAATCAAACTCAAATAAAATCAAAACTGTATAGTGGTAAGAACCACATGGGTGGCACGCCATTTGGGTAGCCCTTCCCAAATCTATACCCCTGCCCAGAGGTTGCAGGGTCGAGTCCTGCCGACTACACAAATTTTAACCAATGCCCAGGTGATACGTGGTAGCCCTTGCTTGGGCCACGTGTCACCAATCCATTCACCACAAATTGAAATATGCCACGTGTTAAGAAATGATTCGACTATCCAACTGCCAACTGTCCACCAACTCAGCCCTGCCACATCAGTGTACGGCCTTGCCATGTCATCATACGGCCCTGCCACGTCAACATCCGTACGGACTGTATGGACTATACAGTCAACAATTTTTTTTGCCTGTTTGACGATTTGAACAGAACGTGATATCTCACTCATCTGACATCTGTTTGAACCCGAACGAGTTGCGTTGGGTTCGTGACGACAAGGCCTACGCACCCGTTCGATTTGAAGTGATTCCGAGCACTTTGAATTTTGAGCAAAATTTGATACCCTGGATCACACCTCCCCA
>SNQJ01S0167244.1:0-20900 GCA_010110895.2 Picea sitchensis | reverse complement strand
TTGACTAATTTGTAATTTAGACTTGCTAAATTAGATTTGTAATTAATGCTAAATTAGATTGTAATTATTGACTAATTTAGACTTGATTAATGGTTGGGTTTGTTGGCAAAGTCATGTATTATATTGCGCTTTTCTTCGAATGATGTCATCTTGCGTTTTTTCGATCTATTGCTTGGGGTGTGGGTGTAGTCCTCTTGTCAATAACTCGGCTCCTAGCGAGTTGGATTCATATAGAGTCCTTGGTCCAAATAGGTTTTGTAGTGCCAGGGTTATTTTCGTACCTATCACCTAGGGATGGCATGATTCCTAATGAGGGGATCATTGCGCGCCCTAAGGGATAGAGGCGAAGGATAACTTGGCCAGGGTGGTGCTACCCATTTTGGGTGTTGTTCGTGGTAGTTGGTATTGGCGTTTGGGTTGTAATGCCTTCATGTGTTTGGTTGTGCATCGTAGAGTTTCTAGTTGTTGGTCATTGAGGTCATTGTGTCAGGATTGTAGATGTTGTCCTTTAGCTTGTAGGCATTGTCATGTTTTTTTCGGGTGGGTAGTCATTTCTCTCTGTGGTTTTACGCATATTTTGCCCAGTCGCTCTTATGCTAGTGCATGGAGTTGTAGTTGCTTGTTGCCTGATCTATGTTCTTGTGTTCATCGTCAGGTTGTGTGGTTCAGTTGTGTGTCGTCATTTCCTTCTTGCCAAAAACACAAAATAAAAAAATTATTCTTTATGCTTCACTTGTAGTCGTAACAATGGGGTTTTTACATCCACATTACAAACTTACCCAAATTTTAAAAGAAAACCTTCAACGGTCACTTCAGGACTTCACGCTTCAGGAGTTTCAAGGCATATAAACAACAAAAATCCTGAATATACAAAGTTCTAAAGTCCCGGAAGACAGTTCGTTGCAATAATCTTTAAAAGGGTCTACAAATGAGTTATAAGACACATCAAAAGGCTGACGTGTCACATAAATAATATGTACCGTATTAATGATTGAAGCGAGCGTGGATGACACAATCAAAGGGCTTGAGGTGAGTGCCATGTGTCATGGTCTATATGAGTGCCACGTCCCCTGGCTATGGATGCCACGTATTTGCGACAATTTTATGACACATTTCGGCAACATATTGATGCCATGTCTCTTTGGTGCTTAAGGCTACAGAGGTTTCTGATTGTGGGGCTTGTATAACTCCCAAAGTAGTATGGGCCTGAACTGATGTGGTTGCCTCACATCATATGATGTCATGTGTCTTTACAGGTGTCCTTCACAGATGCTTGCCACGTGCCTATGGAGTTAAGCCGCCGAGAGTTTCTCTATCGCGATTTTGTATAACTCCCATCTCTTGATGCGAGTCTGTAGTCATTAACCATGTTTATTTCCAATTAAACCAAGATTATTGTATCCTATCATTAAGTGTCTCAGGATCTATTAACTTGGGCTCTTCGGCATTCAGCAATTTTGACCTGTTCTGGATTGAAAAATCCCAAAGTGGTACAAGCCCGAAGTGACATGCCACTTCGCGCATTCGGATCTGCGACACTTCAGTTATTTGGGGCTTCACAAGTTGTTGCTTGTTCTTAAAACCTACGTGATTTTGAATCTGTGAATGCAAAGGTGCCATTGATATGAACCCACATATAGGTGTTAGTTTTATTCTAGACTTTAGGTTTTCCAAAGCATCTTCCATCACCATTTCCACATCTGAACCTCATCTTTTAAAATTGATTCTTTGTAACCTAAATGGAAAGTTTGATGATATGTCTAAGGATGACACCCAGAGTGCCCAATATTAGAATATCTTCTTCATCTTGTAAGATAATTGAAGTTGTTAGAACACTTTAGGATTTTAAACTTTAGAATTTTAAAATCTTTTGTTTACCTCTTAAAAATAAATTTTCACCAAAAACTTAGGGGAATTGTTTTTCAATTAAATAAATACATGGTCATTATGTATTAATAAGGCACTTACAATATCATTTGTTGATGAATTCCATTAAATTTGATCAAACGGCTCTCATGTTTTCCTTATTATAAACCTGCCCAAATTTTAAAGAAAACCTTCAGCGGTCGCCGGGACTTCAGCGGCTTTGAGTTTCAAGGCGTAAACGAAAAACCGAATCTGAAGTTATGAAGTCACCGAACTGATTCCTTGCAATAATATTTAAAAGGGTATACAAATGATTTATAGCAGATGTGTCATTAAATTTGTTCTTGGGTTGGCACCTGGCACTTGCTTTAAACATTTATGTCATCTTATTTGCACATTTTCAGGTGAAACGTGTCATCAATATTTCTTGACACGTCACTAAAAATCACTTCATCACTTCCATGTCACTAAAAATCACTTCATCACTGCCACGTCGCAAAGGGAGATTTCCCTTGAGAAAAAAAAAAATGCTTTTAAGCACCCATAGAGGATTCCAAAGCTGCGGGTTCATGTTCTACAACACAATTATTCCAACAGATGATGAACACCTTAGGTAACCACTCACATAACCAGATCAAATATCAACACGATGATATTTTTACGTGGTAAAAACCCTATGGAGAAACATCCGGCCTTGATAGCCATAGGCGATTTATTAATGCAAAGAAAAGTGCAGAGAGAGATTTTACAAGAGTTTCTCTGTCGATCATGGGAAAATGACCCTCTTTAAATAGAGATCATGGACCAATGGTGTTAATCCGCGGATCAATGGCGTTAGATCAGTATGAGCAGGTCGGATCCTCTATGTAGAACATATAAATTGGCCGTCCGGACCCTCTAATACAAATGCATACTAATGCATACTAAAGAAACACACTTTTACCTAGCGACATATTAGACCAGAAGTAGATCTTAACTATCCTAAGTGTCTAAATATCCTAACATCCCCTTAAGAACAACTTGGGATGGGATTGAAGGATTTACAATAATGACAATAGGAGAAGGAAGGAGGCATTAGAGGCCATCCCCCCTTAATAGCTTGACTTCATGAACTCCTAACATAGGTCAAATTTTGGAAAAGCAACTACGTAAGAATTTTTTAAATGTCTGCAACTTGATCTTACGTAGGGAAAAAGAGCGCCTAATAACTTGATCATGAATGAGCTTTACGATGAAGTGCATGTGTAGCTCGATGTGTTTGTTCTACTAATGTTGAGCGGGTCTTTTGTGAGTTTGATGGCACTTTGATTGTCACACCAAAGAGAATGCAGTGGGATCTTCTTTGGAATCAAGCCGGAAAAGGATGCATCCAAGCCATAGGGATTCGACTTTCATTTTGTACTTTCGATACTACGCCTGGCGAAGAGTCTGATAACTGTTGTTTCTTCTGAGGCCCGATGACGGTCACGAACCAAAGTTTGAAAACATAACTTTCTTGATGGGCTTCCGGTCATGGTGCGCCCATTATCTGAATTAGTGGAAACCGACCAATAAAGGGAGTCCCCACGGTATGTGCGCCCAAGCTGAGCATTCCACGAACATGGCGAGAAGTATCCTTTTATTTCAATGGCTTTGTGGGGTGTTTGCATATAATAGGGAACAATACCAGCGGCAAAGGAAAGATCGGGGCGGGTATGAGTCAAGTATAAAAAGCTACCAACTAAGCAGCGACCACGAGGGTGGCATCAACTTCGGAGGAAGTAAAAGTGGCGAGCTTGACTCGAGGCTGGAAGGAGAGGGGGTTGGTTTACAAGCGTCCATGTGAAAGCGGCGAAGAAGGTCACAAACATACTAGGCCCGGGAAGAAAAGATTCGCTTCATTAGTTTGTAAAACTTGAGGCCAAGGAAATAGTGCAAAAAGCCTAAGTCTGTCGACAAATTTCTTCTTAAGGCTAGTTTTTCACATGGTTTAAAAGTTTTGAGTCACTACGGTAAGGATAAGGTCATCAACATAAAAGGACAGGATGATGAGATGGCTTCCTACTTTCTTGAGCGAACATTAGGATCAGAATGGCATCTAGCAGAGAATCGATTGGCAATAAGAAAGCTATCCATTTTGTAATACCAAGCTGCGGGGGAGCTTGCCCGAGACCATAAAGAGATTTCTTGAGGGAACAAACAAGGCTAAGTCATTTTGGACATAACCGGAGGTTGTTCCATGTAGATTTCTTCTTTCAAATAAAAGCCATGCAAGAAGGCGATTTAACATCCATCGATGGACCTCCCATTTATGTGAGGCGAGGGGCAAGAACAAGGTGGATGGAATTCATTTTGGCCTCTGAGGGCAAAGGTTTCATTATAGTCAATGCCTTCAACTTGGGAAAATCCTTTTGGCAACTAATGGCTTTGTGTCTTTCAATACTTCAATATGATGCATACCCGGATTCGGTATACCCATTTTGCATCTAACAAGTTTTCTTCCTTTTGGAAGGAATTTTGAATCCCAAGTATCGTTTTCCATTAAAGAGCGATACTCCTCATTCGATGTTGTATCCCAATCGGATGACCTAAAGCTTACGCAAATGTCTCTGGATCATGGTTTCTGAAACTTGAGCCAAGAGAATTTCCCATTTGGAAGCGTGAGCGATGTCGGCGGCTGTCGAAGGATGCCAACAAGATCTGGTACTTCTAGGTGTTGAATGGACCCATCTGAGGCGGTGGAGCCGGTGCTTGTTCAGGTTCAAAGGACTCCATACGGAGAATGTCGTGGAGGTGGATTTTTCACCCTCACTTTCATCATTTGAAGAAGAATCAAGAATAGAAGCTTGAGAAGAAGGCACAAGCGCCAAAGATGGCTCGCGGTCCGAAGAAGGCACAGCGAATTGAGCTCCGCGGGCCGAAGATTTTCATCAAATTTAACATCTCTTCTAAGAATAATTTCATTACATTGTGGTGAAGAAGTCTATAACCTTTGACATCTTGAAAATAACCAACACCTAAATATACGCCTTCTCACTTTTAGGCTGCAATGCTTTTGGTTTCTCATCGGGGAATGTGAGCCCATGCTTATCTTTGTAAATACATGGAAGTGACTTACATCTAGTTTAATTTTAGTCCAAGCTTCTTAAATTGTTATATTTTAGAGCCTTTGTGGGGTGTGATTGACTATGTAATTTACCCGCAGTTGATTGCTTACGACTTCATCGTAGACTTAATCCCTTAGATTGGATCGCTGAATTATCCATTTCTTTTTAATGTGCGGTTCTTTCTCTCGCCAACACCATTTTGTTGTGGTGTATATGGAGCGATGTGTTTCATTTGGATGCCCTTTGTAGTCGCGGTAACTTGTAAAATTATTGTTCACATATTAAGCCTCCATTATCGTTCTTAACCTTTGAATTTCATATCGATTGCTTTTCTACAAGGCCTTGTAGGTGGCTTTGTCAAAAACTAACGAGTTTAAGAAGTAAACTGAAATGCGTCTGGAAAAGTCATCCAATGAAAGTTAAGAAATACTGCACCGGAAAGAAGGAGAAGAAATAAGGACCACACAAATCGCGTAGAACAAAACACCAAGGATTTTGGCGTGCCAAGAGGGCACGCGTTTGTCCTTGTCTGATGTGTTTGCGAAGACAAACACACCATCTCTTGCATGAAACAAAGAGGAAGACCAGTCACCGCATCTGTGATTACATAGTTGTTTCAATGGCGATGGTTTAGATGACCAAACGGCTCATGCCAAAGTTTGCTTTCGAGAGTCATAAGCTATGAGCAAAGCTGATGAAAAATTTGATGACCCAAAGTTGTCAAACTTGTACAACTGGTAATATCATCGGCAATTCCAGGATACAGAACATGTTTAGGATCTTTAGATCCTTGATTACAACGGTGAGGTGGCATCGTGGTTTTTCCCTTCACGAATGAGTATTTGATATCTTTGAGAGAAGGTTACAAGAAAGATTTGGAACATAATACATCATTGAAATGACCATTTTGTGCACGATTGTTCGGATCCACCACAGCACTAAAGAGATCTATCATCACCAACAAATATTTCTTGGTGTTGCATTCATTTAGACCAGAAAGCTAATGGCATCATATGTATGATAAGATATCACGAATCAATAAACCCTCATCGAGGAAGAAGAAGTAGTAGTAGAAGGTGTATTGAAGGAAGCGAGCGAGAAAGTGCATGTCATGCGAAGAAGAAGAAGAGAATCAATGCGTGTTGTGCTTCTTCATCATTGTTTATAAAGTTGTTATCTTCTTGAAACATCCGGACTCATCATGACCATATTTATTACAAAAAGTTACAATGTTTGTTAGTATTCTTTTTTATATTTTTGATCATTTGTCACCATTAGGATGCGAAGAAGCTATCGAGGTGGGTTTGGGTTATAGGTTGTTGTTGTTGTAGCGGATGTTGCTTCTTGGGATACTTGGGTTTATCTTTCTTTGGGCAACTAAGGCTTTGTTTGAGGTACTGCAGTGTTGATCACTCAAGTTGGCAAGCTTATCTTCCTCTCTAATCAAAAGAGTACAAAAGGACTCAAGATTGGGTTCTACATAAGCTTCCCTAGAGCCTCTTTCATGGCATAAAGGTAGATACAAACCGAGAATATGCACTACCTAGCTTAGAAGAATAAGATATATGCAAGCCTTGATTTCCTTCATTTTATGTTGCATTCTATACATAAAAGTCGAGAGTGTTTGAACTTAGATAGATAGTCTCAAGGCAAGAAAAATCACTTGGACTTAAGGTGAGTATTTGATTTTCTAAGCTGTTGCTCGAATAATATTGATTTTTCCAAACAAATTCAATCTTGTCCCAAACTTCTTGAGTCATCAACTCCTTGAAGATGGTACCTTAGATCGGGAGATGGACATTCCAATTAGTCCGCGTGCCGTCATTCCTATTATCCCATTTGGCTTTCTTATCATCATCGATTAGGTTGTTCCTTTCCCATGGTATCGATGTGAGGCCTTTACTTCTTAATAAATCTTCCATATGGGATCTCCATTGGAAGTAGTTGTCGGCCCAGTAAGCATGGCAGTACTTGTAGAAACCATAGTAAATATGCAGATAATGCAGATTTAAAACCTGAAACTAATGATATGGATGGAAAGATCTCGAAAAGTTATGCGGTTTTAAAAAAAAGCGGCCAGCGAAAACCGGACTTCCGATGTGGGGAGTTATGCCCTTTTTTTTAAAAAAGGCATAGCGGTAACAAATAACCGTAATGACGATTGTAAGCTACTTTATGAAGTGACCCACTTTTATAAAAGTGGGATCACTTTTACAATGAAGTTACCTTATAGCAGAAAAGTTGCATGCAAAATAAATAACTCTAAAATAAAATATAAAGCTACTTATAGTGATTCACTTTTTATACTTGAAGTGAAATGCACTTTACAATTTTAGCATGAAATTTTTCAAAAGTAACAAAGAGACTTGAACTCAAGACCTCTTACTTAATAGGCAAGTTTAACCAAGCGGTCTAGCAAAACATATTGTAATGTTTAGGAGGGATTGGGGTTGTTGTTGTTGTTGTTGTTGTTGTTGTTGAAGGCGGCCTTGGAAAGCGTGCTAAAAATTTTCACCTGAAAAATTAAGCTTCGATGACAACGAGGTTAGATCTCGGTTAGCTTACCCGAGAAGATGCACCTTTTCCTACTCTTTTAGATCTGCGAGATCGCACAAAGCGGGGCAAAGAGCATACCACGAGATCTAAAAGAGTAGCAGCCCGGAAGAAAAATACAAACCGAAATACAGAAATCAAAACTTTGCAAAATTTAAAATGTGTATTCAAACTTTTTACCTTCGGTTAAGTAATGGTATCTTGTGAAAACGGAAACCTTTTGAGTGAAACAAAAAGTGTTCCTGAATGAAAGCGTGCTCAGACACAATTGAACAGTCCTTTCAGCTGAGAATGTACAGAAATGATAGAAAATGGAGATGGGGCAACTCGGCTTCACGGTCTCGATCTACTTGAGGAGGCGAGATCTTCAAGCGGTACCGATACCATGTTGACAACGAATTATTCCAGCAGGAGGATGAACACCTTGGTAACCACTCACATAACCAGATCAAATATCAACACACCGATGTTTTTCAGTGGTAAAAACCCCTACGAGGAAACATCCATTGACTCAAGCATGACCACTTAGGTAGTTTATTAATGCAAAGAAAAAGATTAGAGATTTTACAGAGAGTTTCTCACAATAGATCGTAGAATGACCCTCCATGCTCTTTAAATAGAGATCATGGACCAATCGGTGTTAAGCCATGGATCAATGGCCGTTAAGATTGAGGAGAGTATGAGCCGTCGGATCACTCTATGTCAGGAAGATATCGTGACCGTCAGATTTCTCAACTACAAATGCATACTAATGCATACTAAAGAAACACACTTTACCTAGCGACATATTAGACCAAGTAGATCTTAACTAACTCCTAAGTGTCACGAATATCCTAGCAGTTCGAAGCCCGAGAAATACCTATAATGGAAGTTCAAATGTTTACTCGAAGTTCCTCCTTGGAAGTTTCTATCATCCTTCATTCAAAATCCCCGAATATCGAAGTTATGAAGTACTTAAGGCTAAAGGATTTTTTAAAGCATGATTAATTAAAAGATAAAAGTGACTAGTTAATGATTAGTTGCTCCCACAATTACGCCTTCCACAAATTTGTCTCGTTTTACATTCAAAACCTACAAACGCCAAACCATTGAAGTATTAATGGCATTTATAACTCGTTAAGGTTAAATATTTTCGCAATATCTAGTTAATAAATTCCATACACTTTTAATAATCCACCTTGTCAGTAGATCAATACAAAGATTTATAGACTTTATGAATAAACACATTTTGAATCTCAAGTCAATCTACCATTTTCAATTAGAGTTTTCCATTCAGTAATTGAGAACTTACAGGCTACTCTTATCATAGTAAGATTAATTTCATTTCTTTGAGAATTATGGTGCCACACAAACCAACCCAAACACAAATATTCTATTCAACACTACTTCACGAATTACAGACGCCATGCATCAAGTCTTGAAAATAAGTCTATGATATCTTGGAACATGAGATTCTTCTCTATCTGGATGATTCAGTGGAAGAAGAAGATGAGTCATTCTCATCCAAGCTCAGGTTGGTAGCTCAGTCTGAATTGCACAGGATTGTTTCTCGACCAAAGATAATACCCTACAATGACATGATAAGGTGGGATCTAAACACATTGACATTCAAAATAGAAACATTATCAGTTACCATAACACCTCTATTGGCTCCTTTCGTCCAAAGGACATACAAAGTAATGTATAAACTATCTTCTGCACCCAAATACACATATAATGCAGCATTTATTATGGATTTTGAAAGAAAAGAATGCACTCAATATGGAAGAAGTGACCATGACATAATCAAGAGACACGGTGGGAAATCCAGCCAAGTTTAAATATGACGCTCATGGTATATATTCCATAGAATCCTTATATTCTCACATTTTATACATTTCCATGATGCTATGTCGGTTATTTGGAAGGAAAAACCCTGCACATTTCATAATTGAATGGGTGTCTATAATCGATGAAGTGGTTGAAGGATATACTTTCAACTCGTAAAAAATGTTGTCAAATAAACTTGCTAAGGAGGTTGTCGAGTACAAATCGTTGAAATAAAGAGGCCAACATGCTCCTTTTTACATGTCTTCACACGTCATGCTTCCATTTGCTTCATGACTCCATTTCCCATGATGGTAGAGTTGGACCCCGGCTAGTTCTAAGCCTATACATTTCTACCACTCAAAACTATCGGAATAAAATACTAAAGATTTTTTTATGAGATCTGTCACAATGTAGTGGTATCGATTCATGTATTTATCTATCATCACCCTCCGCTCAGGATTTCAGAGAACATTATGGGGAACTTAGGAACAATTGCATATTGGTACATTGAACAAAACTTCTCCTACATCAGAGTATTCGGTTGCCGTTTCTCCCCATTCCCTTCCAAAATTCTTGCCTAATAGGCTAGTCTGCAGACAAGTGGCATACCAAACAGTCATAGGAGGAATCGCCAAAGACTTGAAAGTGCTCCGAGGAAAAGGTGTATGGCCATATTTCCCCATACAGATTGGCATGTTTACATTGTTAGATTTTGGTCATTCAAAAGTTGAGGCTACGGTCTTAGAAGATGTCAAATTAGTTGAAATTGAATTCAAAAAACATGATCCTCGTAGAATAGTAGAGAATCATTTGACCCAATTCAACATGAAAATATATACATGAAGACTCCCCTTATGACAATGTTTTCCAAGGAGCTAGATCATATGAAGAAGTCGAAAACATATTTCAGTCTCTTCCTCCTAACCAATGGGTTGGTTTCCTTTTCTTTCAAAACCACAAAAGGAACATCTTGCCTAATATTTTGCAAGGAGAGTCAAATCCCATATTATATTCACATGAAACTAGATCCATAGAACCCCAACGAAGTAGCTCCACTGAGGAAAAAAATGAACAAGTATTGAACAATAAAGATGCATTATTTAAACATATAAAGAAAGCATCAATGTTAGCAGACCCTAAATGATCAAAGAGTTAGTATCTTCCCTCAAAGCCTTCATGAAATATGTTCATGCTTCTCCCCCTTCATCATTAGTTACTACCACTGTTACTCCTAGTCTTACTAGTGTAGAAAAGTATATTGCAATTATTTCCCCTATTCCCTCATTATCCTTTGTCGACCAGGTTTTGAGGTTCCCTAGTTCCCAAAGTCATTAGATGCAGAGCGAACTCACACCTATTCTTCCTGAAGATATGCCTCCATCAAGTTTCTTTTTTCAATAAGAAATAAAATCTATCATCAGAAAAGAATCTCACGAGGAAAGGGAGGAGTGACCACTAAGAAACATAGAATAGTGTATGATGGAAATGAAAAAATGACCACGAATTTGCCAAATGGAGTTTGATTCAGCAGGGCATTGCCCACTTTGCTAACCAATGGTCAATGGGAAATATTTCAAAGCAACTGCAAGAAAAGTCTCTCTTGGTTGAATAGTTGTAGAGCACAAAACAACTTATCACGAGCAGAATGAATTATGACATAGAGAAAATCAGTTTGGCTTATAAACAACAGATGAAGTAACTACAGGAAAAAATGGATATGACTGTCCGTAATAGTAATTCCATAATTGCTCGGTGAGACAGTTCAATACAACAGTTTCAAACTAGAATAGCTTCATTGGAAAAGACAAACACGGATAATACTTCATTCCAAAAACAAGAATCTGAAATTAATGAAAAGTTGGAAGATGTCAATCAAGATCTGTATCAAAAAAATGGATACTTGTTCAAAGAAATACTATAAGTCAATAAATAATTCTTTGAAAATTATTTATGAGAAATAAAACGATGCATGTATGGCCAGATCCAAATTTTAGGAATTCATTGTATGCAGGCAGAAAGCCAATATTCTTGGTCTCTCCCCTTTCTCACAATCTGAACAGATGAAATTTGAAATGGCCTTGAAAGTTTGGGAGACAAACCTACAAGAAAGCAAGAAGCTTGCTAGAGAGGCAAAGGATGCTTGTCTAAATACCCTGTTTGTTTTAGAGACATAATTGGTTGAATTTAAAGGTAATTATATCTCTGAGACACTCGAGCAAAATGACATAGAAAAGAATGAAATCTCCTGAAAGAATAAGGAAAGTATACAATCTATCATCAACAAATGAACGATTGATTTTCTCAGATCAGGCACAATTTGCTAAAACCTAGTTTGCAACACCAAATCACAGCCTGAACAGTAATGAAGATCTAGGAGAACCTACCACTAGTACAAAAGAATGTTTTTTTCCTTTGAATTGAATGAGAACATTGAACCTTCAAGATTTGTCATAGCATTGATGGAAATATGTACTTGAGTTCAATGAGCAGTCAAAAGCAGCACATTAATCCATAACTTTCAGCCAAAATCTTCATTATGTTTTCAGATTTGGATTGAATACTATATTCCTACAGCGGAATATTGTGGAAAGTCTAACTACTTCTAGTTAAGACAATTTTTGTATAAATACATAGAATCTTATATCTTTTCGGAACTTCTTCTAGCTAAATGTAAAATAGAGAACTTATCAAATATTAATAAAAGAGAAGACAAAGGTTCTAAGTCTCCTTTGATTTGAGTTATGTGTTTTCCCGATGTTTTCCATTCAGATTCTTGTGAGTAAAAAACAAGACCTATGATCTGTGTAAATTGTTGCATTCTTTATCATATTTCAATGGCATATCTTCATTTTTCTACTACTGCAAATGAGTGTAAATCATACCTTTCTTTATTTTAACAAATTTTTCAATCATTTCTACATCAATTAAAATTAAATTTATGACTCAACTAACGAGATACTTCCTCTGTATTATATTATCATAAATTTCACTTAAAGTTACATCTTAGAAACAGCGTAGAAATGCGCACATGTACAAGACTCTGCCATTAAATTGGCCAGTCCATGCCATGCCAACGCAAAATAATTAGGCATTCATTAAAGCCATTAAATCCCACCTTTTCAACCCTATCATCTCGGCACTTTCATATCAGAATTGGAAGTTGAAACCCCTATTATTAAGAACCCCTTACATTAAATGTTGAGGAATATGGAATTTCATGTCGCATATGTTGACAGAAATTTGATAAAACTGGTGAAGGAAATCAGAATCAAAGAATATATCAACTTGCCTCATGCAGAATATCCTGAATTGTCGAATCGGAAAATTTTGGGTATGCTATGGTGATCAACAATTCCCGCTCTCTTTCAATATCAATGGATCACAGTTACTTCGAACCTCCATACCTATGCATTTATTCCCAATTCAAGCCAGCGGGGACTTCACGCTTCCATGCAGCACTTGTTATTCCAAAGTGATGAATATATATTGTTAAGTGATGTGTTAAAAAGCATGTTTTGATAGAAATCTGATTTTACTATGGTAGTGTGATAGGTAAATTATAAAATATTTAATATAAAAAAGTCTGTCAAAACTGACAACATGGTTTATAATGTTTAGATCCAAAATGTTGAGCAACTTTTATATTTAAAAAAAATACTATGCAAGGCAAGGACTCGGATCAGAATCTTTAAAAATGAAAATATTTCAAATCAAAATTATTCTATGACTTTAACAAAAATTTTTGTTTATGAAACTTATGTGTACTTGAAATAGAAAATTAATTTTATATGTTTGTTTGATTAATCATTTTATTATATTTGAATCTCAAATCCCTAAAAAAAAATCATATGTAAAGAATCTAAAAATCCACATTTTATAAAGAAAAGGAAATTTTTTATTATAAATAATTCCATTAGTGTTTTGGAGAAAAAATTCAATTTTGTTAAAAATGACAAGTTATTTTATAGGTGTCAAAATTATACATTTTAAAGTAGTTTTATTTAAAATTCATTATTTTCTCTTTTTAAGAGAATCTTTGAAATAATTAATAAATTTGTTATGTAATTTACAAAAGTTATCATATTGAGTAACAATGTTTATTGTGGCAAGTGTAAGGTATCCCACGACACCTTCGGCACATGCTCTTTGAAACGGATGAAAGACAAGGGAAAAGTGATTGGTTGGATGAACAGAAGGCGTTTGGGTGCAGCGAACAGAAACATCTTAAGGTGCACAGATATTTGTGAACAAAAACACACCTTACTTGCCTTAGAGCGATTGGCCGGATACTTAAGGATTCATTTGGGTGGGCGGAGACAGGAACATGCCCAAAGGTGGACCCACGTCTTCTCTACGGCAACATAGGAACAGGAATTTGGAGCTGACCCTAATGGCATCAGTCACAATGGTGCTACAAGAGAACACACAAGAAAAAGGGCATGCCCCAAGGATAGGAATGCACCAGTCCAAGAGACATGGCGGTTGATGGGCTTGCAAGCTTGGATGAAGCCTTAGCGGTTCCATAGGGGAGCACGGCAGTTGTTGAGTTTGGAGTTGTGAAGGGGGTGTGACACACCAAAATAAATTATGTTTCCACTAAGTGACCCTTGGAATTCCTATAAGACCAAGGGTGTACAACCAAAGGCATAGAAGATTGGAAAGATATTTGGAGAACAAGTCTAAGGAAATGAATTGAGGTAGAGTTTCAAGATGGAAGACAATTAGTCAAGAGTGGGATGCTCTAGGAGTTGCAGGGGAAGTAAAATGCAGGTCTGTGGAGGCATGAGTGAGGAAGAACCAAAATCTATGTTGGCAGTGAAAGTTTGCATAAATGAAGAGACAACAAGTTTTTGGTTGTGGGCACGTCTGAGGTGAACCATAGGTGGCAGTGGAGATGGTTGTGATAGAGAGTCTTGGTGTGACAAATATTTTTATCAGTAGCTTGGTGAGGTAAGGCGAGCCGTGTGACTCTATCAAAGTTGTAGCAATGTCGGTAGTGCTCATATTTTAATTGTTTTACAATAACAAAAACTTAGACATGTGTTAGGCGGGGTTGATACGCTCATTATTTATGTGTTTGTCTTTCATTTGTTATGCAGTTGTTCTCTTGGTTTTTCATGTTCATGAATGTATATTTATATATGACTAAGTGTTAAATTGTTAACAATTGTCAAAGTATACATTTCCAGGTAAGAGTGTGACTCATCCCGGTAGCCCTATAGCGAATTATGGGTAGCATGATCTAGGTGGCAGGCATAGTCAGGATGAAGTATTATTGATAATGCTGGCAACGAAAAGTAGAACTTTTGGTACCCTGTGGTGAACAATCACAAGATATGAACAGGCTTCATGTGGGGGTAAGTGACAAGTAGTGCTCAGAGCTTGTATGGTGAACATTTTGGTGCTCTTCACCACTATCACCTTCATGACAGGTGGTATCATATCATATATGGATCTTCACCATTACTTCATTCAAAATAGTTATGGTGGGGCGCACTTGTTGGAAAGTCATTTTGGGCACAGGTTTGGTGAGGGTTCGACAGATAGACCCATTGCAGAGGAAACACAGTGCCGGACAGTGGATTTGTGACAAAAGTGAAGAGATTACAGTGGCCCAGAATGAATTTGTGACTTGTGAATAGATCTAGGTGTACCCCTTGAGCACACAAACCACAAAGTTATTTGGAAAGGCAGACAGATGCAGGATTGTTGTAGACCCAATCATAGAAGTAACTGTAGACTCATTGATCACAGAATTTTGAAGAAGTCTTGAGATGAACTATTGGGTTTCTTGGATGAACCCTTCACAAGTAAAGTGAATATACTTGGAGGGCCATATATGATTGGGTCACATGCAAATGGAAATGAGGCTGAGAGGTATCCCAAGACCGATAGAATGAAGGACTGAATCGTTATCTTGGAGAGGATTGTTGAGAAAATGACAGATGCAATGTGCCAGCATGCTGAGAAGGTTGACCCTATGGAGGATGAGATGAGAAAGATGTAGCATGGGTTTAATGAAGTCATACGAGAGTGCCAAACAATTTCATATGTGATGACTGACACCTTGACCAATGACATTTAGGATAGACTCAAGGAAGTGGAGGATGCACTTTCCATAGTCACATAGAGGTTGAAGGACCAAGATAATACCATCACATTGTTGAAATGAACTTTGGCTAACGGACAAAGCTCAGTTGTCATGTCGATGAGGATCAATATAAATGAACCCAAAATATAACAAAACTTCGCAATGCTAAGTTACTTGGTAAATTTTGTTGGGACATTGAACAATACTTGGAGTAGTTGAGATGAAGTTTGGACGAATCCAAGGTGAACGTTGCAGCGATATTCTTGATAGGAACTACTAATCTATGGTAGAGAAGCAGTTTGAAGACTTAGTAGTTGGGAGAACCGTTGAGAAGATCGAAAATTGGGTAGAGATGAAGGAAGCCTTGAAGGCACAGTTTGATCTAGTAAACCAAGCGTGGATCGCAAGAAATCAATTGTTGTCTCTCAAGAACGTTGGTAAGATTCAAGCCTACAATCAAGGAGTCCATGGGGCTCATGTTTGAGATCAAAGACATCTCAAAAGAAGACATACATTTCCACTTCATGAATGATGCAATGATGAGTAAGTGACTTACCCACGGCAAAATGTGCACTCTTGCAGCAACAATCACCAAAGCAGACAAACTGTTGGACTTTCGGGGTGAACCCAAAATAGGTCCTAGGAATAGTGAGAATGCATGTGACATAGGCCTCTAGTGTGCATGTCTACCTCAGTTGTGCCAACTCTCTGAAATGGACCTCGGGGTCCTTCCTATCTAACATGTCCATCAGCCTCTGGGTGAAATTTACATATGATGTGATGTTGGAATGCCCCAATGTTATTATCCCATGGTACCACCACCCATGAGCCTCTCCATCGGGTGTAGGGTGTAAAATTTATCACCTCATGCGTGTCATTGGGTTAAGATCGAGGAAATAGTGTCTAACTTGTGTACCCATGCTGAGAACATTGCACTGTCGGTCAGATCCAAAAGATGGGATATTCATCTTCCACAATTTACGTAGAATATCAAAATTATATTGATTATGGATCATCCTAGGTTTTTTCCTCATCCTGAGGTTGCAGTATTTGTTGTAAGACATGGCTATCTAAGCTTCTTCTTCCAACAACCGATACTCCCTAAAGTAGGAGTTCATTTCTTCCACCCAATGTTGTTCTACTGCTCCTATACGTTGCTCCTCTAGGAATGGTGGCAATAATGGTCTAGGTACCTTTTTGCTACCTCCCTAGCAGACACTTTGTGCTATCACATAGGTATTAATCCGTTCAATAGTCCTACCACCTCTATTTCTAGACTCTACATGATTCCCATTGGTACCTCCTTGGTTTGGGTTTTCTTGGTTTCTGGAAAAATACTATGTCAGGAATTGTGTCAATTGTTGTTGCCCATTAGCTATGGATTCCAACAGTTGTATGGTTCTATCTTCAAGATGGTTCCCCATAACTCCCTCTACTTCTACTCTTTTGACTTTTATCACAGGGTGGGTTGTTTCCCTAGTCCTCTATTTTTTCCTTGGCATTAATGCCTCAAGAAAACATAGGATGACAAGATCATCATCTCGATACCACTATAATGTTCCCAACTAGGTTATGTGGGTATATTATGTTTCCATCAAAATTGTCAATTCTCATTGTTTAAATATGCCAAACACTTGGTATTAATGTTGTTGTTAACCTATTACAAAACAATTTTTATATAGGAATATTTTAAACACATTGCATGCATCCATTACCAGAAAATAGAAGCGGTCATGGCATCTTATTATGAATGGAAATACCAATTATAGAAATACAAGGATATCTAATAGTTGTAATAATAGTTGTAGAATACTCATGAACACACAAGTATAATGGATGCAAGGAACATGCACAAATATACTAGAGAAACAATACAAGAAAACATGGAATGATGTCAATATATGATGCTCCTAGACACTCTACTCGGTGGTGTCTTCTCTATCAGAGACCCTAGTAACCTGCCAGAGCCGATCCAAACAACTGCTACAACCCCAATCATGAGAGAGGAGGTCCTCATGGGACAAGCTGCTAGGCGTCCTAGAGAGAGGCCTGGGATGCACCCTCAGCTTCTTGAGGATTCCCTAAGCCCCGATTTCTCCAAAACCATCATGAAACTTGAAAATATATGGGCTTGGCCTCGTCTAGACAACTTTGTAAACCTCTTTCTTACCTCAGTATCTCTTCAACTGAATGAAAAAACTCCCAAGTGGTACAGTAGTGATCTAGATGGACTCCCCCACTCTTGCTAATAGAAGCTGGGGTGGGTATTGCACCATCTAAACTAGGCTGCAATAGTGGAAGGGTTTTCCTAAACCATAATGAAACAATGGCTCCAATAGAAATCCAAGATGAGAGATCAAATCATAATGTCAAAGAGAAGAGATACCCCTCTACTTATCCTTTCTCTACGTATACGTAACACCACTGTTTCCCAGGTTGTAATGCTATATTGGCCAAGAGAGTATGGAAACTCAATATGTGTGAATGTTTGATTTGATGGACCTTTGTATAAAAGTTCAATGAATGTAAAATTTTGTTATTTACTAGAAAATGGATAAAGTATTGCATGACTGGCGGAAAGGGGTGTACTAAGAGAGACCAATTCTAGGAAAGAAAGAGAGATGGTGAAGGGGACCGGGAATGGTGCATTAACCTCCACCAAACCGATGCCTAAGTTTAATTTCGAGGGACCGGAATAGTCCTCGACCGGGGAATGAATTACGGTTGGTAGGTGGGAAGATCTCATCAAGAGTTAATGAGGGATGGGGGCTGAGAACCCATCTGTAAGGATTTCAAACCTAACCATGGACTAGTTGAGGAGCCACACATAATCTTGTTGAGAAAGTCAATAAAGTAAGGTGTGGTGGGAAGAGGAAGACTTGTGAAGGCAGTGTAGAGATGAGAAGCTAAGCTCTCGAGTTCAAGAAAGAAATAATGGATGAGTGTGTTCTTGTCACAGGAAATGGCTAGTAGGGTCATGATACAAGATGATAAAAGAGGTTTTTGAATGACTAAGAAAGTACTCAGGCGGTCCTCCTTGCTTGGTATAGTGAAAATTGTTGCCAAGATCACCGGGGAGGAGAGAGTAACCTTCATCCCTACTATTGATGAGCTAGAAGAAAGATTAATTTGAGCATCATGGTCTGCTTCGAGGGTGGCTAGTGGTAAAATCCATTTGGGTATTAAGCCTATGGTTGGGTGGAAACAGGAACCCCTTTCCATAGTCACACCATGCCTTCTGGCTCTGATAAGTATTTTCCATGTTTTATGTATTGAAGTGGAATAATGGATGAATGCATGGATTTATATATATGCATATTTATAAATGGTTTCTATGTGAAATGGTCATAATATGTGCATGCACACATCTCTTTGTGAACTTATGCTTATGACTGATAGTATGTATGCCCCATCTTAGTTCCTAAGGATTCTTGGGACACAATCTTGTAAGACGGCAGAGATAGGAGATATCATGTCGAATTTGAACACAATAAAGTTGAATAGGATACCTAGTTCGAGACTCCTTGTCGTCGTAGATCCGAGGCCCAAGTCCTTAACCATTTCATGTTCTCGGGAAAGGATAGTGAAGTTCAAGCCTTGAAAGGGAGGTCTCTTTCGTTTGGAAGATGAACAGACAAGCTCCATTCAAGAGGACCCATATGATAAATACCTAGGAACATTAGGCTAAGCCTAAGGAAGCTAAATCCTCCTGGATTTGGAGCTCCAGAATTCTAGGACTTCAGAGTAAGACTGACCTTACCAGCCATACACGGACCGAAGGTAACTGGGAGACTCAGATTCTCGTAAGATTGATCGAAAATAGGCGGTTCCCGAGGTGATCGAGTGAACCTATCTTACCAACTAAACCAAGATCCAAAAACCTCGAGAAGGCCAAAGCCGTAGAAGAACCGAGCAGGTAGATCAGGGATCCTTCGGTTCATTTCCCAGTCATCGATATATCGAGGACACATGGAACTAGCACGGGTTGAAGATTGGGAACTTGAGGAGAAGAGAGGAGTTTGCATGCATACAAAACTCCCGAATAGTGAATCCGAGGTAACAAGAGTCGTAGATATATAAATCTACATGGTCGGATCACCGATGATGAGCTATAAGTAATGCTAGAAGGATGTTGTTCTAGGGTGATGTGGACCCTATCTTGTCATGCCACATGTCCCCCAGATCTATGTGTATCCTGTACCCTATAGGCCCATTGGAACATAAAACATGTCACCTTGACCCCTCCTACATGTCAATTCCTGATATGTGTCTGTCTAGCCAACGTGGTTGGTGAGATGACCGAGACTCCGAGAGTTTAGGACTTGAGACTTTGGGATTCTGGGACTTTGGGACTCTAGATTATTTGGGGATGTATCATTTAGAGAGACCAAAAAGGGTCTGAAATCCAGAACCACGTGGAGATATTCTGGGACTTCGAGAGGTACCGTGCATAGATAGCAAGGAGACATTCAACACCAAAGTGTCGAACTCTGAATTCCACGCTAGCCTACGTGTCAGATGAGGGTTAAGCCATTCATTGGATTGGTTGATGGATGGACCTTCCTACAAGAGGTAGGAACCAATAAATCATAATAATGAGATGAAACCCGTTGACTGGCATTAGGCGGTTCCCCAAGTGGTTAGGTGAACCTATCTTACCAACTAAACCAGGATCCAAAATCTCGAAGGCCAAAGCCGTGAAGAACCCAGAACCGTAGATCGAAGGATCCTTCGGGTTCTTTCCCAGTCATCGATATATCGAGGACACATGGAACTAGCCCCTTTTAGTTCGAAGATTGGGAACTTCAGGAGAAGAGAGGAGTTTGCATCGCAAAACTCCCGAATGGTGAATCCCTGAGGTAACAAGAGTCGTAGATATATAAATCTACGTGGTCGGATCTCGACCGTGAGCTATAAGTAATGCTAGAAGGATGTTGTTCTAGGGTGATGTGGACCCTATCTTGTCATGCCACATGTCCCCCAGATCTATGTGTATCACATACCCTATAGGCCCATTGGAACGTAACACATGACACCTTGTCCCCTCCTACGTGTCAGTTCCTGGTACGTGTCTTCCTAGCCAACGTGGTTGGTGAAGTGATTGAGACTCCGAGAGTTTAGGACTTCGAGACTCCGGGACTCTGGGACTTTGGGACTCTAGATTATTTGGGGATGTATCATTTAGAGAGACCAAAAAGGGTCTGAAATCCAGAACCACGTGGAGATATTCTGGGACTTCGAGAGGTACCGTGCATAGATAGCAAGGAGACGTTCAACGCTGAAGTGTCGAACTTCTAATTCCCTGATATTATGTGGGTCCGATGAGGGTTAAGCCATTCATTGGATTGGTTGATGGATGGACCTTCCCTGCGGGAGGTAGGAACCAATAAATCATAATAATGAGATGAAGCCACGGGGGTGCCACATGGCCCTCAACCAATGAATCCAGAAGAACTTCGGGAAGTTGTAAGATATAAACCAAGGGTCAGTTTAGA
>SNQJ01S0167241.1:9341-30241 GCA_010110895.2 Picea sitchensis | reverse complement strand
AGATTTATTATGCATGAAACACCCAAATAGAAATAAAATAAAGAGATAAGTGTAGTTTGAGAATGAGATAGAGGAATGAATGATAAGTCTCTTCAAGGGGGCAACCTCCTTTTACAATATAACAAATTCACAAGATGAGATGATCTCTAAAACGAGGTCTCCTTGGTATATATAGGAGACAAAAGGTACAATTACAATTAAAGGATCTAGCTAACCATTAAAGGGCCTAGTTGACCAATAAGGACAACACTAATATAACAATAAAAATGTAATAACTCAATATCTAGGGCTTAACATGTCCCTCCCCTTCAAACAAGTGTTACACTCAACACTTGATTAGCTATGGATGTTTTTTCATGAAGAACACATCTCACCATGTTGCCTCTTCTACTGGTAGGTTCTTCCACTTGATGAGGTACTGGGTAATCGCTTGATTTCACAGTTATTTGATCCATGTTTCAAGGATTATTTATGCTTCTAGTATGATTTTCCCTTCTACGTTAATCTCTGGTAAAATATTCTAAATTGGGATCTTGTCATTGATTACCTTCTTTAAGAAAGAAACATGGAACACTATATGTACATGTGAATATGGAGTAACTCTGGTTTGTAATCCATACTACCAATCCTTTGCAACACCTTACAAGGACCATAGTACTTGGGTACTAATTTATGATTCTTCTTATGTTGCTTGAGGGATATCTATGTGTATGGTTGTAGCCTTAGAAATACCCAATCCCCCACTTCAAATTCTCTTTTGTTGTGATGTATAAATGTTTGTTGTTTCATCCTATTTTCTGCTATATCCAATTTGTCCTTCAATAGTTGGAGAACTTATTCTTAGTGCTCCATGTGGTTCTCCATTGCTTGAACCTTTTCTTTCCCTCTCAAGGGTGATGTGATGGATGGAGGATGATAGACATAAAGTGCCATAAATGGGGACATTTTTTATGAAGTATGGAAAGACGTGTTGTACCACCATTTTGCAAAGGGGAACCACTTGAACCATTTTGTTTATTTATCATATGCAAAGCAACAAAGATACCCTTCTAGACATTTATTCACAATCTTAGTTTTCCCATCATATTGAGGATGGTAAGAGGAGTTGTCGGCCAATTGATAATATTGGGGATTCCATGTAGCTTCTGAACTGATTCCATGAATTTCACAACTATTATACTTGCTTTAAAAGGATGAGAAAGAGAGAAAAAAAGGGCACAATTTGTAAGTTGATCCATGACAACCATGATGACATTCTTTCCTTTGGACTTTGTTAGACTTGTAATAAAATTCAATGAGACCTCTTCCCAACAGTAACTTGGCATGGATAATGGTTGTAGAAGACTTGGGGTCTTGATTATCTCTTCCTTATTATGTTGGAAAACCAAACATTTAGCCACAAACGTTTGAACATCAGTTTTAAGACCTTCCCAGAAAAAATCGTTCTTGTTCCTATGGTAAGTTTTCAAGAACCTTGATTGTCCTCCTATAGGATAAGTGTGCAATTCTAGAAGGACCTTTTGTTTGAGTTGTGAAATATTACATAAATGTAGGTGATCGTGATACCACATTGAATAAATATTCCACACAAATTTATCTAATGCACTCAGGTCCTCTTGTAGTTTTTGAATGATCTTACATACCTTCTAGTCTTTCTTCTTCCACCCAATTAGATTATAGAATGGAAATAGCACACAGTAATCCCTCCGTGTCTTCTTCTTTCCTTGAAAGTGCATCTGCCACCACATTTTGTTTTCCTTTTTTGTAGATAATTTCAAAGTTGTAACATAACATTTGTAAAACCCATTTTTGTTGCTCTTTTAAAGATAATTGTTATTCCAAGAAGTAATTTATACTATCATGATATATTTTCACCTTGAAGTGTCTTTCTATTAGGCAAGGTTGTCATTTCTTAATTGCATGCAATATGGCCAACATTTCCTTTTCATAAATGGGTTTGAGTAAGTTCTTTCCTTTAAGATGGTTGCATTCAAAGGTAAGAGGCCTTCCTTCTTGCATTAAAAATACACCAATTCCATGTCCCGAGGCATCACACTCCATAATAAAGTTTTTTGTAAATTTAGGTGTGGTCGGGATAGGATTTGTATAGATAACCTCCTTAAGATTTTCAAAAGATTTGGTTGCTTCTTGATTGCAAGAAATCCCTTCTTTTTCACTGATGTTTCTAGAGGTGCTACTATTTGACCATAATTGTTGACAAACTTGTTGTAATATCTCACCAATCCTAAGAATCCTCTAATATTATTCAAAGATTTGGGAATTAGCCATTCCATGATAGTTTTCATTTTTTTAGGGTCCACTTTAGCACCTTCATGAGATATAATATGACCCAAATATTCCACTTCCTAGACCCCAAAGGCACACTTAGAAGGATTTGCATATAATTGTTGCTCCTCCAATAGTTGTAATACCATGTCAACATGTTGTACATTATATTCCCGAGATTTGTCATAAATGATTTTATCATCAAAAAATACTAACATAAATTTTATGAGAAAGGGTTTGAAAATAGAGTTTATCAAGCTTTAAAATGTGGAAGGTGCAATAATAAGATCAAATGACATCACCGACATAATGACCTTCATGTTTTCTAAATCTTGTTTTTGGGATGTCTTCTTGCTTTATTTTGATTTGATGGTATCTAGAATAGAGATTCAACTTGGCAAAGAAAATTGCTCCCAGCAATTCATCAATGACAGGAATAGGAAACTTATATTTAATGGTTATGTTTTTGAGTTCTCTATAATCTATACATGTATGCTATGAACCTTCCTTTTCTGTAAACCATCGCCACTGGTGAAGAGAAAGAACCTTGGCTAGGTTGAATGATGCCAACCTCTAACATTTCTTGAACCATATGCTCAATCTCACACTTTAGTGCATATGGGTACCTGTAAGGTGTAAGTCTAGGTCGTACACTTCCTGATTACAAATAAATAACATGGTCATGATCTCAAGAAAGTGGAATATCATGGTGTCCTCTTTTTAGAAAAAATTTCATGATGTTAGAGATTATCACTTTAGGGTTTCCCTTGGATACCTATGAATTCAATTTCCTTGCTTTTTGAGGAAAATCTCATGAAAATTTCTTGAAAAAATAAGAGCCATTGTTCCCAATAATTTTAACCATTGGATCCCTAATACAACATCAACACAACTCATTTGTATTGAAATCATTGGACTATCCAATAAATACTCCCACATAGTGAGATTAATCTATGACACTTCCCTGAACAATTTATGGTACCTCCATCTACAATCGTTACTTGAAACTCTGGTATCAGTTATAGAAAGCAATTGAGAAGTTTGGCTAATTTGCAATTAATGAAGTTATGGGTACTACTGGACTCAATCAACTTACCTTTTTATTTTTGATATATCCTTCTATCTTGAGAGTTTGAAGAGTGATAATGACATCCAATGCATGAAAAAATATGGTCGGAGTAGTCTCTTCTAGTTCTAGATCTTGCAATGGTTCCAGTTCTTGATCTTCATCCTCTTCACAATTTATGTAGAATAATTTTCTCTCACCACCCTTGTGCCCCTTACTATATTTGTTTCCACGATTGAAAAATGGTTCCTTTGCTCTTCTTTCATCCATTTGCTAAGGTGTCAACCTTGTAGGTTGAGTGAGGTTATGAGAGGGATCATGGTGCTCTCTATAGTTCTTCATGGCCATATTTTTACTTTCAACTTTCCTTGCAACACTAAAAGCATACTCTAAGGATTTAGGTTCCAAGAGATGCACCTCATGTTGAACGCTCTCCTTTAAATCTCCATAAAGAAATCTAACAAATTATCCTATGGAATGTTCTTCACTCTAAGACTCAACTTATGAAACTATTGAATGTGCTTTGTAATTGGACCTCTTTGCAAGAGATTTATCAATTGACTAAAGAATGTGTTTTTCTCAATATCCCCATAATGTGTTATCAATTCATCCATAGAAATGGACCAAGAAACAATATAATCATTTTCTCGTTCACAAAACTATTGGTACCAGACAAATTGATCAGGTTCTAAATATAAGGATGCAAGAGTTACCTTTTGTAAAGTCGGCACTTGGTGTAGATCAAAGTATTGTTCCATCTAGAATATCCATGTTATAATATCTTTACCATCAAACTTCCTGATATCAATCTTGGGAATTAAGTAGTTCCTTGGTCTCGAATTGAACCCTCGATGATGGAAAATCTTGGAGTGATGAATGATCATGATTATGGGACTCAATCTTTGTGTTCTCTAAATGTATTCAAATCTTCCCCGTATGCGTATAGGGTTCAACAATTTTGTTTTCCCTGTTTTTATGATTTCCTTGGGTCATAATATCATTCTTAGTGAACCTCTCATTTAGCGTATGTAATAGCATGGATTCCATGGAATTTTTTAATTGTTCCATCTTTTAATCCATCAACGTTTCCATTTTATCTTCAACTTCCATCTTTTGATTCATCAACTTTTCCATTTTATATTCAATTTCCTTTTTAAGGATTTCTTGTGAACATTCCAAATCAACCTTTTTCAACACATTATTACCCATGCCATTAACTTGGTTCCTTAATTGGGATACCAAGTTCCCTAAGTCTTCACATTCTTCAAGAGTCATGGATGATTTCTTTGGAGGTTTAACAAGTGCAGAAGTTTTTCCACCACCTCTTCCCATGTGAGCCAACAATAATATTTACTTAGAGTTATCCTCTAGTTTCTATTTACCACACATTTTGAATCACCTCAAACAGATCTTCCAAATAACAACTATGCAAGTTCCTATTTAACATCCCTTTTTAAAACCATGATTTGGAGATTGTTCTACAGGTCGACCTTGCACTTGATATAACTATGGAATTTTTGAACATCCAAGTCTAAAATTTTGGCTTGTGGTATCCTAACATGTCTTATCTACAAAGCCATTAGTTTGACCAACTTTTAATGTGATAAGAAAAAATTGTGGTAACTTTCCCAAAACTTGCTAATTTTGGCCCTTTCAAGAGAGCGAACTTGTACAGACTACCACATGTTCAATTTTACAGATCTACTTTTGAAATTTTGGTTTGAAATACCATGGTACGTATTCTATTCAATACAACTAGTGGCACTCAATTTGGATATTTCTACAATTAGATATGATTGTTTTACCAAGAACACATATTTGAGATTGGTTTTAGGACTAGTAAAAAACCCTAACTTCCACAACATGTAACTTGAAAAGTATAATGAACCAAAATTTGAAATTTTTATATAGGTGCTTTGCTATGTTGTCTCAAGCTCCAAAAAAAAACACTGTCTAAAACTTCCCAAAATGAATTAAAGTGAAAATGCCAAGATGACACGTTTGAAAGTGCTAATCCCAAGGATTATGTGCTATGAAACCAAATGTTAAGCACCAAACACCCAAATAGCATAAAAATATAAATAGAAATAACTCCATGCCTTGAGAATGATATAGAACAATGAATGAGAAGCCTCTTTGAGCGGGAAACCTCCTTTTACAATATAACAAATGCACAAGATGAGATGATTTCTAAAACCAGGTCTCCTTAGTATATATAGAAAACAAACAGTACAATTACAATTAAAGGGTCTAGCTAACCATTAAAGGGCCTAGTTAACCAATAAGAACAACACTAATATAATAATAGAAATGTAACAACTCAATATCTCTGCTCCATAAACATTCCAATCATTTCTTATCTCTAAGATGGTAAAAATGCCCTAACACACAACAAGGAGACTTATTGCTAGTACTGCATTATACAAGCTTCAAGAATAGGCATCCTCACACCCGTATCTATGAAAAGTTTCATATTCATACCCATATATATGAGGAGTTTAATATTATTGGTAACACATTCTACAGGCTTGAATCATACCCATTGTTGGGTCGCCAATATGTCGTCTTTTTATGCCATTTGAATCATTCATTTTGATCATTTTACCTCACCCTTTACTCATTTATCACCATTCCTACCATAAATATTCACAAAATCACCCTTGTACACCCCCATATGCTCAAGTAGTTAATTATCATGTATTTCCTTCATTTTGAGTGAATTAATGAGAATTACAAGTTGGTTTTCTAATGATGGTTTTATGAACTCAGTAATGTGATCCTGTAGCAGTCAGTTACAGATTTCCTGCAACAACGCAGGTTTTCTGCAACACCATCATTGTTCCTCATACTTCCATGTGTCCAATAGATAAATGGGCACATAGATATCATAGTTGGATGCTTCTTTATGGTTATGTATTAATCATATCATGCCCAGGTCGCATGTGTGAGTCTCCAAGCACTTGGTCCAAGTTATGATCAAAATTAGTAAAGAGTTTTAGACAACAAACTTTCGATGTGATTTTTGGACAGATGAAGATATATATTGAAAATACAAGACATGGGTTTTGTGTAGAAAGGTCCAAATTAGTTTCCAAGCCAACTGATTTTCAAAATTCAAAATAGTTTGAGAGTTAAGGGAGGTTCTTCAAGGTGGACTTTCCAATAAATTCTGCAGCGCCCGAATTTCTGGAGTTACGACTTTTGTGCACAAATTTAGTTTTGTAAAAGATTATGTTGTTGGATTCCATACTAACCTCCATTTCCTTAATCAAGTTTGTAATGGGTGTAGATCCATGTATTTTGGATCTGGTCTCATTTTGTTGTAATTGTTTTCCTTCTTTATTTTGAAATGTATAAATGTGAGGAGGATTATTGTAATCAAGGGGGGAGAAGGAGGAGTTTGAGGCTGAAGAGAGCATCAATGTAATCATTGGGAGAATTCTTGAATAAAGAACTTGTTGCAGATCAAGAGATTTCCATCATAGTATTTCTTGGCAGTGTAAGCCAAGAGAGGCAGGTCCCCCTCTTTGGTATATGTTGCCCAAATAGTTCATTTTATGTTGTGTGAGTTTTTTTTATTTCTTCATTGCAATTTCAATTTCATGTCGTGTGGAGTGAGAATCAATTTCATGTTGATTTTCCATGAGATTAATATCAACACAAAGAAGCTTGGAGAGTATTATTGTTTAGGCCAATTTGGGGTTCTACTACACAACTCATGTTGGATAATATTGGTCTCAGAGATCTATGATCACAAATGTTTGTTGTTTACATATTTACTTCATAAAGGTGCATTTTTTAGTATTGATCATATCTGTTAAAAGTGGGACTCTTAGCGTCTGGATTCCATATGATTGGCCTGCATTTCTACCTTAGGAGCTCACAATGGATCTTAATTAATATTCAATGACATTTCAGATTCAATGAGATTACTTTATGTTTACAAATTTATTTTCATCAGTCGTGTGATGAGTGGTGAGTTGAGTTCATAGTTTAGAAGCACCTCAAGATTTATCTCTACATATATTTTTCCGAGCACTTCATAAGTTTATGAAACTCAGATTGATGATAAAATGTAACGAAATTATCTTCGAATAATTCAACTGACATTTTTTTTGTCGTTGTCGGGGAAGTGCTCAAGGAGTTAATTTTGAAGTGAGTGTGGGATTCTTTCTTCTATCCTTTTGGTTTCATTCAACACTCATGTCAATAGGGTCTTGGTGACAGCATGGCCTTAGTAGCATGAGAATTTGAGTGCTTGATTTGCCTTGAAATTTTCTTTGTAAGTTTTTGATCTGTAAAAACCCCATGCAATAACCCATGTGCAAGATAGGGAATATTGACCAACAGGAAGAACTTCAGAATGCTCAAGAATTTGCTACTCCAAAAAATTTGTCAATTCTTGGTAGCACTTGGTGATATATTTGAAGAGATGGAATAACAAGAGTTCCATGAACCAGATTTACAACAGTCATTTCTAGAAGCCTTCTCTAATTTTCCTTGCAATTCTACAGGGGAATCTCAATATCCATGGACAACATCAAATAGAGAGAAGACAATGGAATTTGAGATCGTGGATTCCCTTGCAAGTTTTCCTTTGTGAAAAATCCAAGTCCTCGAAGATATGCAGGGTGTGACAAAAGAGGGCATGCAAGTCAGTAAAAATGAAGAAGAAAACATAAGGATGAGTGACTACATTGAAGACTAGTTCCATGCAATCATTAGGCCAAAGCACCACTTCTTTCTTCAGCACTTATTGGCATCAAATGAATCATACCAGTTGGTTCCTCATATCCCGACAGTCATTGAAGTATATTTTTCATATTTGGATATGAGCATATTTGTAATCATGTTGCGTAGATGGCTTCATTGGAAGTACTCCTAGACTTGAAAATGTTTATTTTTCAAGTAGGATAGTGTAGTTAATAAATAAATAAATGTTTCATATAGATTATTAGCTCAATTCCAAGTATAGCTCAGTAACCTAGTGTAGTAGACTTTTGCAACAGTCTATGTTCCTACAGAAGGTTCGTACAACAACCTATCTTTATTCCTGCAGAAGGTTCCTGCAACATATAGTTTATGTTCCTGCAACATATAGTTTATGTTCCTGTAGAAGGTTCTTGCAACATATTGTCTATGTTCCTGCAGTAAATTGTGTTTGTTCCTGCTGAATTAGTTACAACAATTACCATGATGTCAAAGGGATGATTTCCTGCAACATAACACACTCAACATTCCTGCAACAAACTTCTTTATTCCTGCAGCAGATTTCTTTTATGTTTCTGCAGCATATTTCTCTGTTCCTACAGCAGAATGTCAAAATAATCTCGAACAACAATGTTGCTCAAAGGTTATGAAATAGGAACGACAACACATGAATTTGGAACATTCAAACACATGCATAAGCAGAAAAACTAGCACCACAAAAACATGATTCATTTTCTTATGAACAATGGCAGCAATAAAAGTGTGTGATAGCATCAAGACAATATTTGTAGAAGTTGGTTCTATATTTACAGTTCCAACTCTTTTAGACCATCTTCAACATACTCTTTTTAGCCCAAATATTCAAGCATTCATTGTTCATCTCCTACTTAGTTCATCACATTTTCATACATCACATCAAAGTCAGAGTGAAGTCTATCAGTAGACATCATCTTTAGCTTCGACATACATTCATTTCAAGCTTTCAAGGAGGTAAACCTGAGGTAAAACCAATTTTAAGACTTTTTGATTTGTTAGAAACTTTGGAAATTATGATGAGAGACTACTATAAGAATGACATTTATAAACTCCATCCTATGTTACCATTTCAATTTGTTTCCATCCATTTCACTTTCCAATCTTACCTTTTCGATATACTTCACCCTTCACTTTTGAACCTCTCATCATCCTATTATTGTTAAACCATGATCCTTTCCATGATCCAATGAAGTAATACTCTAACTGTAATGGGATTACGGTAGCATTTTTTCTTCTGTTTAAACAATAGTCAAAGTACAATGGTGTTCATTACGATAATACCATTATGATCTATCTTCAGCTATGCCACAAGGAAGCATGATTACACACAAAAAAACATAGTATGCATTTCACTTATACCTACCACAAATAAAAGAAATAAAGTACAACAAGAAGGGTGTGTAAGTATCTTTAAAGGTGTATCTGCCAGGGAAGAGAACTTAGTTTTCTGAACATTTGTATATATCAGTCTATTGACCTACCATGTACATACTTTATCATTGTTTGTCTGCCATATAGAGTATGTTAAACCCATTAAGCAAGTATAGTCAAAGTAGATTAGGTTTTCTTGATCAGGAGATCATCAGTTCCCTACTTCATTGGAATGAGGACATACCAAATCTCATGTGTGGGGGAGATGTTGGGTTGCCAATATGTCATCTTTTTATGCCATTCAAATCATTCATTTTGATCATTTTTCCTCACCCTTTACTCATTTATCGCCATTCCTACCATAAATATTCACAAAAGCACCATGGCACAGGCCCATGTGCTCAAGTAGTTAATTATGATGTATTTCCTTCATTTCTAGTGAATTAATGAGAATTATAAGTTGGTTTTCTAATGATGGTTTTATGATTTAAGTAATGCAATCCTGTAGCAATGCAGGTTTTTTGCAGCACAGTTCCTACAACACCATTATTGTTCCTCATACTTCCACGTGTCTAATAAATAAATGTGCACATATATATCATAGTTTGATGCTTCTAGATGGTTATGTATTAATCATATCATGCCCAGGTCGCACGTGTGACTCTCCAAGCACTCGGTCCAAGTTATGATTAAAATCAGTAAATAGTTTTAGATAGCCAACTTTCGATGTGATTTCTGGGCAAATGACAATATATCTCGAAAATACAAGACATGGGTTTTGTGCAAAAGGGTCTAAATTGGTTACTAGGTAAATTGATTTTCAAAATTCAAAACGGTTTGAGAGGTAAGGGTGGATCTTCAAGGCGTACTTTCCAAGAAATTCTACAGCACCCAGACTTCTACAGTTACAGCTTTTGTGGACGAATTTGGTTTTGTCAAATATTATGTTATTGGCTTCCATACTATTCAAATAGCCATTAATTAACCTCCATTTCCTTAATCAAGTTTGTAATGGGTATAGATCCATGTATTTGGGATCTGGTTTCATTTTGTTGTAACTATTTTCCTTCTTTATTTTGAAAGCCATGTGTATAAATGTGAGGAGGATTATTGTAATGAAGGGGGGAGAAGGAGGAGGTTGAGGCTAAAGAGACCATCAATGTAATTATGGGAAGAATTTTTGGATAAAGAACTTGTTGCAGATCAAGATCTTTCCATCATAGTCTTTCTTGGCAGCGTATGCCAAGAGAGGCAAGGCCCCCTCTCTGGTAATTGCTTCCCAAATAAGTCCTTTTCTATTGTGTGGGTTTATTTTATTTCTGCATTGCAATTTCAATTTCATGTCATGTGGAGTGAGAATTAGTTTCATGTTAATTTTCCTTGAGATTAATATCAACATAAAGAATCTTGCTAAGTGTTATTGGCTAGGCCAATCTGGGGTTCTACTACAGAGCTCATGTTGAATAATATTGGTCTCAGAGATCCGTGGTCACAATTGTTTGTTGTTTTCATATTTAATTTATAAATATGCATTTTTTACTATTGATTAGATCTTTTAAAAGTGGGACTCTCACAGAACTGTCAGTCGTATTATGGATTACATGTGATTGGCCTCCATTTCTACCTTAGGAGCTAACAATGGATGTCAATTAATCTTCAATGACATTTCAGATTCAATTGGATTGCTTTATGTTTACAAATTTCCTTTCATCAATCATGTGATGAGTGGTCAACTGAGTTCATAGTTTAGAAGCACTTCATGATTTATCTCTACATATATTTTTCTGAGCACTTCAGAAGTTTATGAAACTTAGATTGATGATAAAATGTAACGGAATTATCTTCGAATAATTTGACCGACATTTTTGGCATCGTTGTCGGGGAAGTGCTCAAGGAGTTAGTTTGAAGTGAGTGTGGGATTGTTTCTTCTAGCATTTTGGTTTGATTCACTACTCGTGTCAATAACGTCTTGGTGACAACATGGCCTTAGTAGCGTGAGAATTAAAGTGCTTGATTTTCCTTGAAATTTCTTTTGTAAGTTTTTTATCTGTAAAAACCCCATGCAATAACCCATGTGAAAGACAAGGAATATTGACCAACAAGAATAACTTCAGAATGCTCAAGAATTTTCTACTCCAAGAACTTTCTCAATTCTTGGTAGCACTTGGAGATAGATCTGAATAGACGGTGTAGAGATTTAAATGACAAAGTCAGCAAGTACTAAGTTTTGTCATACACTTAGAAACCTAGAGATAATTGTCTTCTATGAACTCTGAAATGTCTAAACCCACATTTAGAAATTACCATAAGCATAAATACACATTGTTAATCAATTTTGTAGCGGAATAAACACAATGAACAACAACCATTCAACCCAGAAATACTCTGAAATTTAGGCAATGCCAGGGAAAACCCCAATGTGGAGAAACCCGGAGAAAGAGAGAGAGAGAGAGAGATTTATTATTCAGCTTCAAGAAAGTACATATCAGCAACAACAATACAATTTCCAACCAAGAGAAATACCTTACAGCACCCAAAACTGTCCCAAAAAATTATGCCTTGAAAAATGTGCCAAGTATGTATTGTTGTACGGCCTACCCAGAAATATGCACCTTGAAAAATGTGCCCTCAATCTATTGTACAAACTGTCTTGTACGGCCCAACAGCAATAAGAAAAACCCTCTAAATAGCCTCATAAACCATACCCAGACTGCCTCGATTTTCGATCCCTCTTCCCCTTGTTGTACGAATTGTACGGATTTGTACAGTACAGCCTCCGACAAGAGAAAATTAACTCAACACTCACACAAAAATATCCCCTTGGGATTTGTGCCCAATATCTCTTGGGAAATGCGCCCTCTTTGTTGCCCTCTTTCCTCTCTCAAGCTTACTTAGAAAATATCTCTCAATCTCCTCCTCAAAGTATCTTGCACACTACCCAATGCATTCTCTTATAATCTGAAAGTGACCCTTCACCTTCTCAAACCCTAGATCTAATGGCCAAGATCTAATCTTTCCTTTACAAGATCAAGGGTCATGATTCATTCCCTCCAAAATAAATCACTTTAAAATATTAAAGTACATTTTCACTTTATAACATAAGTGGACTTTATGAAATAAAGTCACTTTAATATTATAAGGTACACTTTATTAAAAAGTCACTTTAATAAAAGATCCATTTTATCACAACTTTATAAAAACCCATTACAAAGTCAAGTGTCTAGTAGTGTAGGTACGAGGTGACTTCCCCATACAAGACACATATGCGGAGTACCTCCCAAGATAAAAAAAAAAAAAACTAACACTCCCTCTTAGCGAGGCATGTACTCGTTGCCATCTCCATCATCTGGTCCCATCACACTTTGCTCAGTAGGAGCTCCCTCTGAACCTAGAGCCATCCTCATTTGCACAGAACTCAAACTAGATGATCTTCTCCTGACAACTACTCTGAACCCTGATCTCCTAGGAGAATCCACTCCACCCTGAGCATTGGTTCGATCACATCAATTGAGCCTCTTGTCGGTGCTCAGAAAAGACTCACTCTCTTCTCTGGGAATGCAAGACTGAATCATTAGGCCCACCGCAGTCTTAGGAGCCTCTTGCTCCTCATTCGACACTAAATCATATCCTAAAGGTTATCCTCGCAACATGTACAACTTGTCCACCCGATCACCAATTAGTTGTGGTTCCACCGGGTCCGCTCCTTTCCTATAGATAAATACATGTCCCCTCTTGAACAATGTACAATATCCAACATCCTCCAAGGCTGAGACTGAGAGAAAGTTAACCCTCAACCCTGGAACAAAGAGAACTCCACCAAGCTCCAAGAATCCTCCATACTCGAGTCGGAATCTGACCCTTCCAACTCCATGTACAGCTCAAGCCATACCTTCTTCACTCTCCACCAGTCAGTCAGGACTTGTCTCTATGATAATAAGGAATACTCGCCAGATTCCCATCATGTGACAAGAGGATCCACTGCCAACAATCCATCTGATATTACCCCCAAATCCTCCACTACTGACATTGGATACTAGAGTAACCAAAGAAAATTCCATATCATACTTGGAAGCAAAGTCCTCCGTGGTTGTTGTAGAAGATGTCTCGGGCCCCTCTTGTTCCTTCTTCTTCTTCTTCTTCCTCTCAGGAAAATGAGAAGCAAGGTGCCCCAATTGGTTACAACAATAACATCTGACTTTACTCAAGTCCCTCCCAGAACTTCCTTTCTTCTTTCTCTTTGTAGCAAGAGCAACATTCTCATCAGCTCCATATGTCTTCTGTCCACTACTATGAGATCCTTCCCAAATATCCTTATGAGTGAAATCATCCCACAGTCTACTCAAATCTGGAAGATGCTCACAACCCACCATACACTTCACGGAGACTTCCCAGTCCTTGGTGAAGCCTTTCAAGGCTATCCTCACCAACTATGAATCCGATATGACCTCCCCAACAACAGCAAGCTCATCTTTCACTTGAGATACCCAGGCAAGATAAGAAGACACACTCTCCCCCTTACACATCTTGGTATCATGCAACTTATCCTTCAAGGCTATCTTTTGATTTTCATTCTTCACCTCAAATAAGTTATTAAGTGCATCCCACATCTCTTTGGTTGTCTTCTACTCAGCCAAGTGTGGGATAAGTTGATCCTTCACCCCATCCAAAATAATCCTCTGAGCTTTGGCCTCCTTGACCTCATGCAAATCCAAAGGAACAAGATCTATTGTGGGAACCACAACAACAAAACTAACATAGTTCCAAATCTTGTTCTCTTTGAGAACAGCTGACATCTGTACCTTCCACTGCAAATAATTGGAAATGCCATCCAACCGATCCTCAAATCTAATGCATGCAGCCATATTCCTTGTCACTATTCAAAGGAAAAAAAAAAAAAAAAAATCCTCCTTCAAACTTGCCAAAATATCTCACTGCTCATTGTCACTCAGAGCCCAAGCTCTGATACCATGTTGAAATGTAAATGACAAAATCAACAAGTAATAAGTTCAGTCATACACTTAGAAACCTAGAGGTAGTTGTCTTCTATGAACTCTGAAATGTCTAAACCCACATTCAGAAATTACCATAAGCAGAAATACACATTAATAAGCAATTTTGCAACAGAATAAACACAATGAACAACAACCATTCAACCCAGAAATACTCAGAAATTAAGGCAATGTCAAGGAAAACCCCAATGTGGGGAAACCCAAAGAGAGAGAGAGATTTATTATTCAGCTTCAAGAAAGTACATATCAGCAACAACAATACAGTTTCCAGCCAAGAGAAATAGCTTACAACACCCAAAATTGTCCCAAAAATTTTTGCCTCGAAAAATGTGCCAAGTCCGTACTGTTGTACAACCTGCCCAGAAATATGCACCTTGAAAAGTGTGCCCTCGGTCTGTTGTACGGGATATCCTGTACATCCCATCAGCAGCAATAAAAACCCTCAAAATAGCCTCGTAAATCGTGCCCAACCTACCTCGATTTATGAGCCCACTACCCCTTATTATACGGATCCGTACAGTACAGCCTCCAACAACAGAAAATTAACTCAGCACTCACACATAAATATCCATTGGGAAATGCTCCCTCTTTGCTACCCTCTTTCCTCTCTCAAGCTTACTCAAAAAATCTCTCTCGATCTCCTCCTCAATGTGTCTTGCACACTACCCAATGCATTCTCTTATAATCTGAAAGTGACCCTTCACCTTCTCCAACCCTGGATCCAATGGCCAATATATAATCTTGCCTTTATGAGATCAAGGGTTGTGATTAATTCCCTCCAAAATAAATCACTTTAAAATATTAAAGTACATTTTCACTTTATAACATAAGTGCACTTTATGAAATAAAGCCACTTTAATATTAGAAGGTACTCTTTATTAAAAAGTCACTTTAATAAAAGAACCACTTTATCACAACTTCATAAAAACCCATTACAAAGTCAAGTGTCTAGTAGTGTAGGTACAAGGTAACTTTCGCATACAAGGCACATATGTAGAGTACCTCCCGAGCTAAAAAGCTAATAGACGGAAGAACAAGAGTTCCATGAACCAGATTTACAACAAGCATATCTAGAAGCCTTCTCTAATTGTCCTTGCAAGTATGTAGGGGAATCTAAAGAACCATGGACAACATCCAACGGAGAGCAGACATTGGAACTTGAGATCACAGAGTCCCTTGGAAGTTTTCCTTTATGCAAAATCCAAGTCTTCGAAGATCTGCAGGGTGTGACAAATGAGGGAATGCAAGTCAGTAAAAATGAAGAAGAAAACATAAGGACGAGTGACTACATTGAAGACAGGTTCCAGGAAATCATCAAACGAAAGTACTACTTCTTTCTTCAGCACTTCGTGGCATCAAATCAGTCAGACTAGTTGGTTCCTCATATCTAGACAATGATTGAGGTATATTTTTCATATTTGGATATTAGCATATTTGTAGTCATTTTGTGTACATGGCTTCATTGGAAGTACTCCTACACTTGAAAATGTTTCTTTTTCAAATAGGATAGGGTAGTTAATAAATAAATAAATAAATGTTGCATGTAGATAATTGGCTCAATTCCAAGTATAGCTCGGCAACCTAGTGTAGTATAATTTTGCAGTAGTCTATGTTCCTGTAGAAGATTCCTACAACAACCTATCTATGTTCCTGCAAAAGGTTCTTGCATCATATTGTTTATGTTCCTACAGAAGGTTCTTGTAGCATACTTTCTATGTTCCTACAGAAGGTTCCTGCAACGAACTATATTTGTTCCTGCAGAAGTAGTTACACCCATTACCATGATGTCAAAGGGATGATTTCTTGCAACAAAACACACTCAACATTCCTGCAACATACTACCTTATTCCTGTAGCAGATTACTTTTATATTTCTGCAACAAATTTCTCTATTTCTGCAACAGAATGTCAAAATAATATCGAACAACAATGTTGCTCAAAGGTTATGAAATGGGAACGACAACACATGAATTTGGAACACTCAAGTGCACGCATAAGCAAAAAAAGAAGTACCACAAAAACATGATTCAATTTCTTATGAACAACGGCAGCATTAAAAGTGTGTGATAGTAGCAAGGAAAAATTTGCAGAAGTGGGTTCTATAGTTACAGTTCCAACTCCTTCAGACCATCTTAAGCTAATTTATTTGAATTTGGAACCTGCAGTAGTGTAAATCATTAATGTGGTGTAGTTCTTATGTCCCATGTCGTCAAGCTGGGGGTATCGATGATATATAACATCGATTTGGTGATGCTGAAATATAAGATATTGCAGGTTATATGACATTGATTAAAGACAAATTAATGTACAATGTTTAACCACATGATCCAATATAAGCAATGCTAGTTGAATTTGGATTGAAATATATAAACATTTGAGAAACAATGTATGTTATTGGTCGTGATTGACATTAAGCTAAGGTGAAATGTGGGCTAGGATCGAGTTGCAATTCATGATGTAAATAATTATAGTGTATATGTTATTGGGTGTGGTATGTCGACACATCCATGCATATTGCAAAAATGAATTCAACATGAAGAGTCATCATCAACATGATAAAGCATGCTAAAATGACTACACTACTAAAAATCAATTACATATAAGTAAGAAATACCACTGGTTTATATTCACATAGTTGTTGTCTAGTCGTATATGTTTATCCCTTAACTATATTAGTAATTTATGTTGGTAATTTATAGCTAAGCCACTTAAAATACATCTAATTTTCTCAAATTGTTTGTATTTAGCTTATAAAAAATGTTGCAACTAACATTTTTGGTTGTGTAGTCACAAATTTATCATTTTGTACTAGTGATAAGATGTTACTTCAACACAATCCTATACAAATACAACACCCATGTCACACAACAAATTTTAACGACACTCACTTGATACAAAAAACATGAAACTATGATGCAGGTATGATGCAAGCATGACGTAAAAGAAAAAAAACAAATTATTTATTGTTTTTAGCATTGTAAAAGTTGACACAAATAGGATGCAAATTCACATCACAAAATCTTGATGTGTTCTAGCAAAAAGAAATGAAAATGAAAAAATGGGATGTGGTGATGCAAAACAACAACTATTTAGCCCCATAATGTAGTAGCGGGGTTAATGAGGGATGCAAGGGTTATTTATCATGTTTTGGACTTGTAATATTAGTCTATTAGCATGGAGGTAAATGAGTTGAAGCCTTGTATTATTTTTCTTAAGGTGGTGGTAGGCCAACATCATACCCTCAAGGTATTATTTCCTTTCCAAGAAGTTGAGTTTCTCTTGAGTCTCAAATAGTTGGGGTTCCATTTGAAGTTAATGTAAAGCCTAACTATTTTTTTCAGGACTCAAAAATAAATAAATGTTTTCTAAAATATCCTACTGAAATGATTGAATTTAGTTTATAATTTCTTTCATTATTTTCTTATACCAGGAATAAACAAAACAACATATTAATGATAACAACATAATGACAACAACAACAACATCATAATAACAACAACATAGCAACATATTAATGATAACAGCATAATAACAACAACATAAGGATGACGGACCAACTGGTAAAATACATACCTCCACCTGCAGATTTGGTTGATTCAACCCCTGGTTCACTTGTTCTTGTGCTTGCCCAAATTGCCCAATTGAATATTAAACTCCCACCAACTAGGAACGGCCTCTCCGACTCCCTAACTCCAGGAATCCTTGCGGTTTCCTGGCCCTCGAGCCCAAAGTTCCCAACAACAGCAGTTCCCTGTGAGAGTTCCCCAAAAAGAATTGTTCTCCCAATTTTCTCCCCTTCTCTATCTTTCAGAATTTATCCAAACCAAAAATTCCTCCCCTTCTTCCTTATCCTCCTCTCTCAAATCCCCCTCATTAATTCCCAAACAGCCTTATCCCCCCATTAATTCCCCAACAGCCTTATCCCCCCATTAACTACTTCACCCACCTTCTAATAATAAAATAATAAAAGACTCATTTAATATATTTTAATAATTGATTAAATTTAAATTAAAAACTATGATAAAAATTAATCAATTTGGGTTGTTACAGATAAATTAATATGGATTTTGGGTCTGGCATTGGTTATACATTAATATTGATAGTATGATCCCTGTAATCTCCATTTTGTCATATAACTAAGGAGATGATGTCTCAAATACCTCAGGTTACATACATGGAGTATTGAGAAACAACTTGACCAGCAGTGTCCACTTGCACAGATGGAGACCCACCTCACCACCACAACTCCAGGTTGATCATGACAGTATCCACCACATCAGCTAGCCTCCGAAAGACAAAGGGTCTTGCTCCATGAGGAACAAGTCAGGTATTATGGTGAGCATCATTTCAATATTTAAGTCATTTGAGTTTGTTGCATCTATTACTGCTTTTGATTATGTGACATTTGCTTCGACATCATGCTCTTTGTCCTATTTCACCTTGGTGGTTGACATTGTTCCCTAGTAAGTGGGTCACCCTTAGGGACATGTATGCTAATGGGAAGTCATTTTGATGAGTCATCGTGTCATTCCCGACCATACTTGCCACTTCCCATACTTCATCCCCTCATCCCCTCACCTTTTGGGTTTTTCAAGTGTATTGACCCAAGAAGGGGTTGTCCCTCACTTTATGCGAAGAAGGGGTTGAAGGCCCAGAGGCTTGTGGATTGAAAAAGATAAAAGCCTGATTATGAACCTTCTAGATGCTCGCCCAAAGAAGTCTTCAAAGGAATGAAAATATTCTCCTAATAAATCAAAGACCTGCAAAAGCAAACACATAACATAAAATGTCCCACTTGATTGAGGGATTTACACAAATTGTGTTACAAGCTAGAATATACCCCCATGTCACTATGTGTACTTCTCCCTTCAAGCGACACTTCGATACTTACCCACAAGCTAATCGATTCACCCTAGGGAGTACCTAGTGTTTGGACCTTAATTAATTAGTGGCAATAAATGGGCTTGGAAAAAGGATGCATTGAAAACAACGGTGCAACACACCCTCTACAAAGGCACCCATAAGTGAGACATTACAACCCCTTGTATGTCATGAACCCCATGCCCAAAAAAATTCCCCTCATCCATGACACCTCACCCACATGACTTAGAAAGAGGTCCCCTCGGGAAACACCCTTAAACTCGAGGAACCATTCATCCAATAATCGTTTTGTCAACCCTCCCATACCTAGACTTAGAAAATTGCATAAGGTCTTTGAGCATTAGTTTATTTTGATGAGGTGGTTTGGATGTACTTTCTTATATCACTCTTTTATTGATTTGATTTACTCATCATGATGCTTTGACTTGAGATCCTTAGAGGGTGTATCCATTTGTCTTTGTAGGACCCAGTTGGTGGACAAATTTGGAGGAACAAGCATAGCTTGGGCTTCCATCGGGGCTTCCATGGGGCTTGAAGCCCATAGAGTGGATGCCAAGGGCCCACATGTTGGATCATGGAGACATGCCTTTGTATGCTTAGAATACATCATAGAGGACCTAACTTATCCCCTACAACATAAAAAAATTTCCCAATAAGGCCAAAATGTCACATTTGAAGGATGACGTCATAGAGGGCTAGGGTTTGGTGGTGGTTGATGACACTTGGCACATTTTGGAGGAAAGAACCCATGGATCGTGGAGGAGATGGCTTAGCTCAAAGGAAGATGGATTTTGGAATCCCAACATCCCTTCTCCACTCTCAGTGACTTGACGTAAAGTGCCAAAACTTAACCAAAAGGAGGGTGATGTCATGTTTTAGGGTTTCTTTCATGTGTTAAAGTATGAATTAAATAATATTATTTTGTAAAGGGTCAATATTAGGGATGTTGACCCCTTATCTTGTGGTTCACCCTAAATTATGTGGACAAACTATGTTTAGAACATTTTGTATAAATAGAGATCATTTGTATCTCATTTTCGTGATAGCTCTCCCATTCTGAGAAGACTAGTTGGCTGAAATTTGCTCCCTCTTGGGCATTTTTGGTATCTCTCTCTTGTAAAAATGCTCTTTGGTGTTATCTCTTGGTGATTGGATGTGGTTAATTAGTTCGCACCTCTTGGAAGATTCTTCACTTCCTCTTCAATGGTAAATGCTTGGTGAACTAGGGTTTAATCTCTCTCTCTCTTGGAATTGGTTAGGAAAAATATGCATTTGTTAATTATTTCTTGCTTATTCTTGGTTATTGTTAATTGAAAACCAAGGAGGAGTATGTTGTATACACCCTCCATTAAGCTTCATCTCATTTGTTAAGTTTATAATTTGTTAATTATTTCTTGCTTATTCTTGGTTATTGTTAATTAAAACCCAAGGAGGAGTATGTTGTATACACCCTCCATTAAGCTTCATCTCATTTGTTAAGTTTATAAGTCATTCTTGGATAAGGGTTGTTAAGAAAAATACAAGTGTGTATACCCTCCTATA